>CAJVPT010005538.1:0-12079 GCA_910592055.1 Acaulospora colombiana | reverse complement strand
GTAAGCTGATCAGCCATATTCCTTTTGTTATATCTCAAGATGCTCTTAAGTTCATCTTTGTGTTCTTCTGTTTGTATAGCTTTTTCTATTAGTGTAATATCCCAGTCTTCCACTTGAATCTCTACTTCAGCTAGTCTGAAAGTTGATAGAGTCACTGTTTGTTAAAATACATTTGTCTACCAGTCTATAGAGTTTCTGGCAGAAGAATCTGTTTCCTTTTTTTTAGATTATTATGTCGATTAAGCTGTGGGAGAAGATAAATCTGTGACAAGACTACTTCTACTGGCTGCTTTGTGCTGTCTGATTGAAGATAAGTATTATTATTAGTAGGATCATATACTAGCTGATATGGGGAGAAATAGGTTTTGTTGTTTATAAATACTGTCTTTTTTCATATATCTGTTGAAGTATTAGCCTGAACTGCCCAGTAAATCTTTCTTTTATCTGGATTTGTTGGAAATACCTCAGTTTGCATATTGTAAACTGTCTATTTAAACCTATGTAGAGAGTTTCGTAGGAGATCTTGATTTACTGTTATTTTTTCTTTCACTTTTTTATACTAGGAGGGAACCGGTTCCTTGCATCTACTATAGAGGATTTGAACTACTCTCTATTTCTTAAGTGTTATTGTAGTAGTATTGATAAGTTGGTCTAAAAACATGATCTTGTATTTTCATAGTGATGGAATAGTATTTTCATATTCTCTATTCTCTTACAATATAGATTTGCTTTTTTTTTTTTTTTTTTTTTAAACGCTAGCTCATCCTTGCGTCAGTTTGGTACCTTTATTTATTATCAAAATATATTCTAGGGACAACCGGGATTACTAGTTACCCATACTGTCTAAGGATTTACAGATCAACGAATAGTACAAAGGGTATCTATTTACATCTCACCCAACCAGAATAGGGGAACTATATTACCGTCTAGTATAGAATTACTCTTAATACTTAACAAAGTTGAGAGGGGTAGATGCATACTACCAAACTAATGGAACACAACTAATGTTCCCTCCTAGCAAACCGGCACTTCCTAGGGGATATCACCGGACAGTCTGTTGCTACCCTTTTGGGGGAACTAACATGCCAAGAACTTGCCTAAGATGCCCAGCACCACCGGTATTGGGAGTTTCTTATACAAGATCTGAAGACCTTGTTAGCGCTAGGAAAAAAAAAATGAGAAAAGAAGAGAAAGAAAAATTTATGGATCTGTCCTGTATCTTGACTAGGGCGTGGTCTTGTGTCACGGAACTCCTGTTACCCATCTGTTAAGAATCTGTCTTGTATAGTTCTTGTGTGTTTGTAGGTAGTCGGGTTCGTCTTTACATGCGGTCCATGGGGCTGACAGTCCGTGGGCTTATTTACTCTTCCTTGATAGCCAATGATTTAAGAGGTTGCCGTATCTTGTATCCACCCGCACCAGCACATGACTCATGGTGAACCTCAGGTTCTTATGGAGCGGAGAAAATGCATTCAGACATGTGAAGTGGCCAATGAGAGTTTGTTTATCAATTTTGTCCAACGCGTTTCATTATCGACCAATCAGAATCAGTGGGCTTCGTGCTACCCGAAATTTCAGGGTCAAGCTGGGATAGGTAAAATTTTCCAAAAAGCTATGAAAAGTGGTAGCTCTAAGAGGGCACACAACCTTTCGAAGAGTGGAAATGAGTTCTTTGAATGGGAGAAATCCACTCTCAGATACTGTTTTGTTTCTCTATTTCATCTGATGGATGGTGAGTACTATGCTATTGGTCCTTCTTCCTTGAAGAACTTTCTTACCGTTGGTAGTCAAGGTGAGTACTGAACTTTGCAGG
Organism: Acaulospora colombiana; assembly: GCA_910592055.1. Lineage (NCBI taxonomy): Eukaryota > Fungi > Glomeromycota > Glomeromycetes > Diversisporales > Acaulosporaceae > Acaulospora > Acaulospora colombiana. The sequence continues at coordinate 10,266 of CAJVPT010005538.1, read as the reverse complement.
CCATAAGAGTCCAGTGTTGTTCATAGGAGATTGTAGACAATATGGGGGGAAGTAGTGGAGTCCTGAAGGAGGCTCCTTCAAGTTGGTTTAAAGAAAGTATTAAGACTTTATTAGCATAGAAGTGACAAGACTTCTGCGAACATCTTTTTTGTGTGTAGTTAGAGGATTAGCGGGAAGAGTGATCCCACATATAGATTTGATTGATAAGATACCTCCCTTATAATCGAATATATTTTTTCATTTTCAACTTTGAAAAGTGACTTGTATACTTTTTGCCAGGGCCAGTGTTATAGCTACCAGGTTTTCTTTCATTAGCTTATAAGAGTTGATAGGATTACTTAGGATATTACCTGGCTCTCAACATTTGATTTGGCTTTGTTTCAGTCTAATTATGGTAGCAATATTAGAGGTCTCATTATTGTTAAGTTGACTGAAAAGTGCAGATATATGACTTTATAGCTGTATCTCTCAAATACTTTTGCAGACTATATATTCATTTATTATGAATATAGCTATTTAGGATTATTCTATAAACTAGGGCCTTGTTCTTGAATACTTTTCTAAACATGGCTATGAGATCATTACATGTTTTCTTACACAGGTATATATGTTGTATTCTATATTCTATTCTTGGAATCAGGACCCTATTGATAACATATTGAACATGTTTTTCTGTCAACTTCTTCTTGGCTATTGCCTGAACTACTGTCTTGATCTCTAATTTTATAAGACTAATAGTGTCCTGGTTTTTTTGTCTCAGTTCTAACCAAATACCTAGAAATCTAGTCTGATCCTTCTTGTTGATTTTATGAACTATAATATTCTCTGTTCCAGCCTAAACAGTCTTAGAGACTTGTGGGTTTTGGTTAATAGTAAGAAGAATTGATTTCTCTATATTGATCTAAGAGTCATTTGCTATATAGAACTTTTTCGCTTCTTCCAGAATCTTTTTCAGGTCTTCTTTAATTTGACAATCCAGATCATATCATCCATATAAGCAATTACTGCCTACCTTAAGGAGAGCTTCATCCTCTCTTCAGGTTTACTAAAGTTGAAAGACCATTTTTCTTCCATAAAATAACCCAGGTTGCTGTTGTTTTGGATCTTGTATAAAAGTGGATCATAGAAGATTTTCCATAATAATGGAGAGATTGCTTCTCCTTGATATATTCCATCTCTTGCCACTATTAGATTAGATAGTCCATTTGAAAGGATAATATTATAGCTTCTGTCTTTGAAGAGATCTATTATAAGTTTCTTAATAGATATATAAATTCAAATCCAATCTATGATCTTTTCAAACATATATAAGGATATTGTATTATATGCCTTTACAGTATCTTAAAATAGAATCCATAGTTCTTTTTTCTTTTCTCTAGTCTCTTTACAAATATTGTTCAGCAGGTGAATAGGCTCTGCTGTACTCTCTTTTTGTAGCTTAGCAAAGTTTGGTTCTTTTAAGATTTTGTATTGCTTATAAATAGCTGATAGTCGGTTGATAAGAATCATAGTAAAGCATTTTTGAGCTGTTTCCAAGAAGACGATGGGTTTTGTATTGTTCAGATCACATTCTAAGGCTTGGATTTGGAAATGGGATAGATGTTACTACTTTTTCATTTCTTAAGTATTCGACTTGTGCTTAAAACTTTATTAAAAAGAAAACATAAAGTTCTTTTTCCTTTGATTCTTAAATATTTGAGTATTTCATAGTTAATATATGAGGGGCCAGCAGTTTTGTTGTTTGGGAGAGATTGCAAAGTAGCTTCAAGCTCTTCTACTTTGATTTCTTCTGTTAAAGGTGAATACCATGTTGGATTGATTCATTCTTTGGTTTAATATTCTTTTTTCCAGGAGGGATCTAGATTCTCGAAGTTGACATTTCTCTTTTTGAACACCCTTTTATGATATTCTTCAACCTTGTGTCTGATGGTTTGAGGATTAGTAGCAATGTATTTTTTTCCTTCCTGATTTGTGGTTAGTATCCAATCTAATGTTATTCTTAGTTTTTTATAGTTTAAGACTGAGCCCAGCATCCACTTCTGATTGGATCTAAGATCATCACATCTGTTATCCAGAGCCTCCTTGATTTGGTTTCTGATATGAAGACTTTCTTTTTTCTTGCATATTATTCAATTGCTTTGAGATCTCTTCTTGTGACTAGAGAAGTACTAGTTCTTCATCAAGGGATTTATAAGTACTTTGTAAATTCTGAATGACTTTTTCTATATTCTTTCTGTCTTCTGTGGTCTTCATATCCCAATTAACTTGAATTTTCATTAAAAGAAAATGGATCTTATTGGCTTTTTTATAGACTTCGAAATCCTTTTTTGGGATTATTGATCCCATCTTAACTTCTTTTCTTCTGTTGAGAGTGGAGTAGACTCTTTTCTTCTTAAGACACTTGTATGCACCTTTAATGATTATGGTTTCAAATTCTTGCCAAGTTTTTTTGAGTTCTTGAGAGCTGTTCTCAGTTTCATGTCAGAAAACCTGTACATCAATTTCTGGAAGCTTGCATTCTATCCAGAGTTTGAATTTCTCCCATTGTTCCACAGTAGAGTTTCCTGGATCTGGTATTTTTTTACCTTTTGTTCTATCTTGTTCTTGTATCTGGTTTTTGAGCAGATTGTTTGTTGTCATTCTTGTTAATAGCAGAGTATAGTCACTACCCAGTAGTGTTTCCGCTGGAATGTTTTTGAACTCGTATATGTTGTTTAGACTAATTTCTGGTGATATCCAGATATAGTCAATTCTGCTATGTGCTGAGTTATTTGCTCATGTGAAGGTGGTATTCCCTTCTTCTTTCCAGGAGTTTTGGATATCTATATAATTCCAATCTTTTAGGAAGTTGAAAAGACCTATTTCTGCTTTTCTGTATCTAGGGATTGATTTGTTTGTGGATGGTAATTGATCCACTATTGGATTGACAATTGCATTAAAGTCACTTATTATTATGACTTTGAAGTGGTTTCTTTGCTTGTCTAAAATCTTGTTTTGAAGTAACTATTGTAGCTGTTTATTTTCAGCTTTCTCAGATGGCAAATACACTTGTTAGATACAGAGTTTGCTTCTTGTTGATAAGAAGTTAGCTCCTATTATATGTCCTTCTATTCTTTCAATTGATTCTAACTTTTTCTCAATATTTTTCTTAATGAGAAACTCTATTTCAGATCCTCTGGATTTTTCATTATTACAGCTGTAAAGAATTTGTGTGTTTGCTATAGTTTAAAAGCAAAGTCTGTTGTTTCTTCTGTTAGTTTAGTTTCACAGATTCCAAGGATGTCTATATCGAGATCTTGTATAAGTCTAAATAGTCTTTGTTGCTCAAGACTAGTATTAATATCTCTAATATTATGTGTTTCAATAGTAATAGTGTTGTCTAGTATGGAGTTGTCGATGGTATTGTTTTTATATAGTATTTGTTTTTTGTCTAGTTTATTAATAGTATTCTTTTTAATTGTATTGATGAATTCATCTAGTGATATAGTGTGTATTGTGTCAGAAAGGGTTTTATTAATTTCTGTTATTGTTTTTATGGTTGCTCTTTTCTTCCAGGATAAGCTTGATTCTTCTTGTGGATCAAATTCTCTCCTAGTGTACCTTGATTGGACTGGTACTTTTTAGGAGCGATTATTCCTCTTACCCTGTTCTGGTTATTTGTTTTCTCCTCGATTATGTTTATTCTAGTATTTAATCTCTTGAGATTATTCAGGATCTGGCATAGGGGATCTTGATCACTTTCACTTTCTGGATAAGGGCTTTGTGACCTATTATGCAAAATTCTTCTTCTGTTATAGTTATTGATTGGCTCTCTATTACTACCGGTAGCAAAGCATCTAGGAGTGCTTGGTGTTCCAGCCATGTATTTGTTACCTTGGAAGTTGCGTTTTTTTCCTTTTGCCTTTTTTTCCCGATCTGTCCTTTTCTTAGAGTCACTTTTAGTTTCTGAATTATCCTCAAATGTTATAGACCAGTTTGTTTTGTTGTTATTTCTGATGTCAGTTTGATCTAATTGTCTTGAGCGCAGTTCAATATGTGTTGTTTCAGGGTGGACTTTCTCTTTATTATAATTACTACTCTCTGTTTTGATCACTTTTTTGTCATGCACTGTATCCTTCCTGAAGTGCTCTTTAGCACGCTAGCTGAGTTTGTGACCATGTATAGATATATGTTGTCTCAGGGCCTTGTACAAATCTTCTGCTGTTGTGAAACAGACTACTACATATCCTCTTCTTTTTAAAGTGAAAGAGTTTCTTGGTATATAACATGCTTTGGTTCTGCATGTTGCATTGCCCTTGCTATAAGCCTTGTGAAGGTATTGTGTATACCATACAGTCATAAGGATTGACTGTTATAGTTTTTAAAAATGGCATCGACTTCATGGTCATCTGATTCATATTGAGTGAAAATTGCCCTAAAGGTATCTACTTTGACATGAATGAACTATCTATTCTCCAAGTCTTGCTGGTTTGGGATGAATCATGCTTTGATTCTTCTTTGAGAGTGAGAGTGGTTGTAAATATGGATACTTGACATCTTTCTATATTTTTGTAAGGTAGCCTTGATTTTTTGATGGGTATGACTGCGGTCAAGATCTATTAATGTGACAACTATTGTCTTGTTTTCTTCTTCTGCTACCTCTTGTTTAAAGAATTTCTTTTCTGGTGTTGAATATGAAGTTTCCCATTTCTCTGCCTGTATAGGTATCAAGGTAAAGTTTTCTCCTTCTTTCTTGTTAATCTTCTCTATACATTGTAGGGCATTACTAATTCTTCAAAGGTGAAAGTTGTCCAGGCATTATTATTGAGAAAATCTTTTTTGAATGGTAGCATGTCTTTAGGTAGACTCAAGGCACCTTGGAGATAGGCCAAATGTTCTTTTTCTGTATTTTCTAGTATTCTGGAGATAAGGATTCCAACCTTGAATTCTCCTTTTTTGGTGATATGAAATGGATTTAAACTGGATGACTTAGATCTGTTTCGTTATTGTAGGAGATTTGTTCTGCTATGTTTTCTCCTTCAATTCTTTCCTGGATGTTTACCATTTCAAGTTCTATTTCCAGCTTTTTTTCCATATCTTTATCATTCATTTCAACTTCAATGTTATTTGAAATTTTAATCTCTATTGTTGGCTGAACTTCTATGTCCTCATTTGAAATGGTATTCTCATCTGAAGTTGAATTTCCTATTATGGAGTTTATACACTCACTCTTGGTCTGCAAGATTTCTGAAGTATGAAGGGGGAGATCATTTGTGAAAGTATTTTGCTCCAAGATATGTCTGACTTTTTCTTCCAAGAAGGGTGCTATAAGGTCTTCTTCTCTTCCTTGATCTTGTGTCCATAAGTATAGGATATGTGTTTTAAGGACCTCTGCTTTAATGAATATAGTTGGGTCTATATTTAAAATTTTTGCGAGAATACTATTGAGTATTGAGTATTCTGTTGGTCCTAATGTCTGATTGGATTTGTCTTGTGTGGTGAGAGTATTGAAGATGATTTGGGTTGTCCATGTTTCGTTTCTCGGATCATGTTTTTCAGCTATCTGACTATTGTATTGAGGATGTGTAGCTCTCTTTTCTTAGCAATTTGCATAATTCTACATTCCTTTGTCATATTGGTCATATATAAAGAAGGATAAAATGCTAATTCGTTGTTTTGTTTATTCTTGATTTGTTTACTTGTTTATATTTAGCAAGGTACATGGAATTAATTGTTTGTTATCTTGTTTAGTGTCTTGTTTACTCAGATAAGTCGTTAATCCTTCCTATTTAGTTCTATTTATTTATCAGATTTGATGTTGATCTCCTTTATTATGAAAAATAAGTTGTTTATATGTAGACACTTGATAAATCTTGCTATGTTGTTTTGATACTGAATTGTTTAACGTATGTGTTCGCGTAACTTGTTTTGATATTTAGACAGGTGTGTATAGAATCAGAATACTCTACTGTTTAGTCCTTGAGAACCTTTGATATCCTTCTGGGCTTTGTTAACTTTGAGTTTTTCCTGATTTATCGGTATGAACTATTGTTTATAAAGTTCCTTCTAGTGCCTAGAAAGGTGTAAACCAACACTGGCCTGGTTAGAAGCATGGAAAGTTGATATTGGACTCTCCTAAGCTTACTATGAATCAGCTTTTAGATGTGTTTCCTTCCCTTGTAAAGTAAAGCTATTGTAATATTATACTACCAAAACTTCTATTAATCAATAGAGTGATCTCTTGGGGAAATGGTTGAATGTTCTAGGTTGTTATTAAGTCTTGAATCTTTGAAAAATAAGATGTTTTTTGGGCTGGCTTCTCTTTTTCAAGAAAATTACTAAAAAAGGAAATTTTTAAGGAAAAAGAGGATCAGCGGAAAGAGTTTTTTATGAACTATATTATCTATTGCTCCTATATCTACTAAATTATATATATTTATTAATTTAAGATATGCACGTTTATATATATATAAAGTTTTTTCGATTTAAAATCAAACTATTGTACTAATACCAATTGAAGTGAAGGTCTTTGAATTATTTCACTAAGCTTTAATATTAATAAAATCTAAGAGTATATTAGTTTTGAAACAAAATAATAAATATATTTTTAATAATTATATTTATTTTTTCATAATAGATCCCATTATCTATCATATAGTTACAAAGTTCTTCAAAATTTATTTTAATCAATACATTAATAAACCATGTGATATTATGATATTATTAGATACCTAGATAATATTATCATTTTCTATTATAACTGTTTCAAAAATCATTAATATAAAATTATTTATAGAAATATTTGAAAAATTAAAATATGGTTTTAAAGAGTTTTCAGGATTTTCAAATCCTAGTATAAAGGTTTTATATTTCTTTGAGAGTTTTTGAAGTATTTCACTTATTGTATTGTTTAAATTTTTTGAAGTGAATTCCCAAAGTTTATTTGAAAATATAAATACTTTTAAAGTTATTGAAAGATTCTTAGAGCTTTGCGAAAATTTATTAATTATTAAATTTTTTTAATATTATATAATATAAATTAATCAAGTAAATTAATCATATGGTACTCTTTCTGCTGATCCTCTGACCACACACAAAAAAGACATTCACAAGAAGTTTCTATACTTCTAGGCAACAAAGTCTTAACACTCTCTTTAAACCAACCTGAAGGAGCCTCCTTCAAGACTCCACCACTTCTCCATATTGTCTATAATCTTCTTCGAACAATACTGGACTCTTGTGGCCTGCAAAGTCTAGTACTTATCTTGACTATCAATGGCAAAAAAGTTCCTCAAGGGAAAAAAACCAATAGCAAAGTACTCACTACCTATCAGTCGAAATGGAGAAAACAAAACAAGTACCTGAGAGAGAGTTTTTTTCATCCAAAGAACTTATCTTCCATCCTTTGAATGGTTATGTGCCCTCTTAAAGCTACCACTTTTCACAGCTTTTTGGGGAATTTTGCCTATCCCAGCTTGATCCTGAAATTTCGGATAGCACGAATTCCATGGATTCTGATTGGTTGACACGAAACACGTTGGACAAGATTGATAAACAAGCTCCTATTGATCACATCACATGTCTGAATACATTTCCCCAGCTCCATAAGAACCTGGGGTCCACTATAAGTCATATGTATTGATGTGGATGGATATAGGACACAAACCGTCACATTATTGGATACAAGAAAGAGTACATTCACCACAGACTGATTACCTGACCAGAACACAAAGAAGGACTAGCTCACTTATACTTGCCGATAAAGACAAATCCCAGCCCGGTGCGATGCTGAATGCACAAGACAGCTCACAAATTGGCAGGAATCAAGTGGTACAACATTATTCATACAAGACTGAACCCAAACAATTCGACAAGATAGACAAAGACACAAGACAGAACAATATTTTTTCTTTTTCTTTTCTCTTCTTTTAAGTGCTAACGAGGTCTCTTCATATAAAGGACTCCTAACACTGGTGGTGTTAGATATCTTAGGTGAGTTCTTGACATGTTAGTTCCTCCTAACAGGAGTAGCAACAGGTTATCTGGTTGGAAAAACCCTAGGAAGTAGAGGTTCTAGAGATAGGTTTAATGGCTGGTGTCACTCCAATGAAAGAGATTCCCCAACTTCTATAGCTTGTTAGAGTTTAGAGAAAGTCCTACACTAGATGGTCAATAGTCACCCTATTCTAATTGTGTAAGACGTAAATAGATACCTTTTTATACTATTCGTTGATCTGTAAATCCTTAAGCGGTAAGGGTGATTAGTCATCCCAGTTGTCTTTAGGACATATCTTGATTTTAATAAAGTATATGCACCAACGCAGGAATGAGCTAGCATTTAAAAAAAAAAAAATATATATATATATATAAAATAATATTAGATATTTTAAAATTTATTAATCTTATTACAAACTTACTTTTTGCATTAGTTGATCCTCAATATTTTTTTTATTACTTAAATGATATGATTGTTTAATATATTCTTTGTGAAGACTTTCATAGGTATCCAAAGTAAATCCATTTATAACTCTATATTTTCAAATAGATGAGACTATATGATATATCCATGAATATAATTTTGGAAGTGAAGTTGAAAATCTTTTAAGAGTTTTTATAAATCTTTACACCCAAGAATTTATAGATTCCTATTATAATATATATTTTAGAAATTTTATGACATAGTTATATAAACAACTATTTCATACCTTAAATTTTTTTAAATCGCTTTCAGAAAACTCCTTAATAATATACATTTCATTCTATTCTTAATAAATTATTGGTAATTATTTGATATTTACATTTTGTATATTTTCCACATATGTTATTCATTATAAAAATCATAACTTTCATTAGATTTTTATATTCATCTGTGGTTAATCTTGCAATAGATTGAATGCCATATAAAAAAATCTTTAATTCCAGAAATTTTAGAATTTTTGCAAGTCTTCAATCCATTTCATCTAATAGTGTAGAATTTTAAAACTCTTTTAATAATTTCTGGGTATATTCAATTTGATATTGAAAAAGACCAAGATCAATATGATGCATTCTATCGGATATAGTTGTATTATATATATTCATATCACTATAAATTAATAAAAATTAATTTAGTCTATAATAAATAAATTATCTATAAAAATTGTAAAAACTTATGGAATACTCCAAAAAAATTATTAATATTTTCTATTGATACTGATTTTATTAGATTTGATTGAAACAATTCTTTTATATTTTTATGACTCTGAGATATTATATTACTTTTTGATAAATTTATTTCTGGAAGATTGTTTTTTGTAATTAAGTAAAAATGACAAGGATTGTTTGAATTACTTGATTTATAAGTTAAACAAAAAGACATAGTTTCAGGCCAGTTAACTATAATTATAAATATTTTTGGAAAAAATTGAACAATTTTACCTTTTATTAAAAAATTGATTCTATTTTTTATTGAAATTAATGGCTCAAATAAGATCTACAGAGACTTGTGAAATGTTTCATGCACAATTTTTTTGAAATTTTGTGATTGTTTTTCTGTTATATTTTCTGATTTGATTATTGATAAATATCCTAATAATTGTTTTGCATCTAGTTTATTGTACCTCCAAATCAATATATTTCCTAATGAAATATATATTAGATATAATAAACTTTTTTTCAAAGTATTACAATTGGTTACATCAAAATATAAAATTATTGAAAGAAATTTAGCATCCTTCAAAATAGAATTCTTTGCATCTCTCCATCAGTCATAATTATTTTGTTCTTTATATATTTGTTCTCTATTATTTTATAAAAAAAATAATTAATAAATAAATAAAATTAAATATTTAACTTAAAATAATTTAATTGTTAGATTATTTTGATATAATATTTCAAAGTTTTTTGAAAATCATTTGAAAATATTAGGAACCTTTAGAATATTTTTAATACAACTAATAATTTACCAATGATATAAGAAGTATTCCATATTGTTATAAGATAATATACAAGTTTTGAAATAATCTAAATTTAGCTATTTTATATTATTTATGAATTTATATTCTTATTAAATATTTTTTGGTAAATGACTAATTGATAAACTAAAATGTTTATTAAAAAAAGAAATTATTTTATTTCCAGTTGAAGTACTGAAATTATTTTTTAAAACAAGTGTTATTAAATCCACATACTGTATGTTTCATAGAAAATTTATTAAAGGTGTCTTCAGAAACTTTTGAAGAATTATAACTATCTAAAGGATCTTCTAAAAAATTAATATCATAAGAATCTTTATTTGAGGAAATATTA
>CAJVPT010005537.1:0-12080 GCA_910592055.1 Acaulospora colombiana | reverse complement strand
AGAAAACTGCTACATGCTAAGAAAGAAGTGTTTTTTTCCTGTGGTATTGATATCTGCCTACTGGCTGGCATGGAGTTGTTGGTTAAACTTCTTTCTAGACTTTGGGATCTCCATAGAAAAGAGAGAAAGGGTACTTTTTCATCTGGTTTCTTCTTCCTAGAAAAGCTTTCTTGTCATTAACTTCATAGGTAGGGGGTTTGTGAAGAGAAAAGATAAATAAAAAGGATATAGTATGATTACTGCCAAGTGAAACAAATGTTTTTAGGAAGAGTTTTGAAGTTTTATTATTCTCAAAACATAAAGTTTTGGAGAAATACTTCTTTGGAAGTGGTGATTAAGGATCTATGAAAAAGAGTTGTATTTGATAAATATAGGATATATTATTTAAGAATTGTGACTTTAACAAAGGTAACCTGATTGACATTTAGAATTTAAGCAATAATGCTATTCAAGATTAAGTATCTGTTTGATTCAGAAGTAGAATCCTACATAGTTTCTGGAGTAGCAACTATATTTAAAATAGCCTGTGTTGTTCAAAGTTTTTTATGTTGGTTAAATTTGTTTGATGGTCAAATTAGTGTATCCATAATATGTGCTACCCTCTTTTTTGTAACTTATATTATCCTATATATTTTCATTAATATACTGTATTTAGGTCACATAATGCAGAAAAACTTATTGATTGTTTTGATAGATAATGTAATCTAAAGTTTATATAAAAATAAACTACTGTTGTTTTACTATCATAGATCTTATTTGAAAATGATTGACTTTGTTTATCAAATCTAAAAATAAATATAATATGAGGAATTGTAAATAAAACATATTTGTTTTAAAGTTTATATTTATTATGTAAGATTGTTATTGTAAAATCAAGATATTACAAATTTTGTGTTATGTATTTTAGATGAAATCAGTTGTTATATTGTTTTGAAACTCTATCCTGTTAAGCAAAAGAGGCTTAGATATCCTCCTAGGTATTGTAAATCTTAAGCTTATAGTAAACTGATTTATCAGCTTGAGTTATTATTTGCAAGACTTCTCTTGTTGTTAAGAAAAGTGTTATCCTGCACTGACCTGGCTGAGAGCTTGTGGAATTGAGATTGGATCTCAAAAAGCTTACTGTGGATCAGTATTTTTGTATTTTTCTTTTCTTTATAAAGAAAGAAACTTTGTGCAGAACAAATAGATTTTCTTTAAATCTACTTAATATTTATATATAGTATAAATCTACTTAATATTTGTATATAGTATAAAGCTTATTTAAGAGTAAAGGTTTTGTGTGTAAAAGTGTTTTTTTGTATGTATGAAGCTAGTTTTTCTTGTTTCCAATAAAATTAATTATCAAAAAAAAATTTTTAAGAAAATTGGGGATCAACAGAAAAAGTTTTTTTTTTCATTTATAATTCTTAACTCAATACTTATTATATCTTTGAAAACTTAGAAAAGATAGTGAAAAAGATCTTCTTCAACCCTATATAGAAGATAAATTTTTAGAAATTATCAAAAATCCAGAAACTCAAATACTAATCAATCGAAATTATTTAATAGATAGATAATGAATTAACAATAAATAATAAAATCACAATGACATATATCTAAAAACAAGAAAAGTTAGATTCTTAAGGTTTTGAGAAAAAATTTAAAGCATTATATAAGCAAACATAGCCTATATATTATTAGAAACAAAAAACTATTTTTATTAACAAACTCTTATTTTATAAAAAAAAATAGTGAACTATAAATTTGGAGCAATAACAATTAATATTTTAGAAAAGTTTGAAAAGAAAATCAAGACTTATTTAGGCTATATACTAAAATTGTCACAAGAAAAGAGAAACCTCTTAAAAAAAGAATTTATTAATGAAAATAAGTAGCTAACCTTTTGAATACAAAAGAAAAGGAATATTTTAAAATATATAAAGAAAATAAATTTAAAAGAGATCAACTTTATTATTTAGTAAATAATTCTATAAGCCATAAGTAACATATATAAAACTAAAAACAATCTAAATAAAAAAATTTTTTAAGAATCAAAACTGAAGAAGATATAGTACTTCTATCTGACATATTTGTTTAATTGATATAGATTAAAAAGTTAGTAAACACTATATAGCTAAATACTTAAAAAGATATGAAGAGATTAAAAATATTTATATTTATAAAGTAAACATTAAACTTAGAGTTAAGATATATATATATCAAATGACACAAATATTTTAACTTCAAAAGCCATATTCTCAAAATCAAAATTAAATTACAAGAAAAGCAATAATATTTTAGTTAAGAAAAATTATAACTTAACAAGACTTTTGATATAAATAAAACATATATTAGTTTAATAGCTAGAGCATTAAATAGTACTTAAGTTAAAACATGCTACATATCTAAAGATTTCTTTATACTTAGAAAACAAAACTTTAAAGTAGTTTATTTTGCAACAAAAAAAGATAAAAATAATACATGCAAGCAATATATTTTCTTATAGTGATTATATCTTTTTTGAAGTGTCAAATACTCTACTAACTCAAAAAAAAATTATGTAATCAAAAGCCCAGATGTAAGATATGAATATAGAAAAATTGAAATATATAAGGATTTAGCTTTAGACATATTACTAAATATTGAATCCATAAAATCTATCTCTATCTCTAATGAAAATTAAAGTTAAACAAATTGAAAACAAATTAGAAATCATTATAATAAAAAAATAAGATAAGAAACCAATAGATCTAATAGATATTCTGTAATAAGAAGCAATAAGGAACTGATAAATCAAAGATATAGTCACTATAAAAATGCAAAAAATGAGCAAAAATTAGAATTAAAAGTTTTACAAGATCCTTTAAATCATATTCTAACAAATCCTAAGAAATTAAACAATAGAATAAGTAGATTAGAAAAACAATCAACTTCAAAAAGAACTAAATATAATAATAAAGAAGCAAAACATTTCTAAAGATATTGTATACTAGTTGTTTATAACAATTATAAGAAATAAGAACCTGGTCTCTTTTCAGCAATCACAATAAACAAGAGCAAAACATAATCAAATGAATATAATAATATGATAGAATATAATAATAATTTAAATATAATATTATTTTTATATAAGGAATAATAAATATTCTTAAGTAAAAAAGCTCAAAATAAAATAATAGAAACAAATAATAAAGAAAATAAACCTTTTAATAAAGTGGTAAGAATAGATATACATAATATCAAAAATATTATAGATAAAACAAATATACAGAGTCTTGTTAAGGAAATATAAGACCAAAAAATAGGTATACTAGGATTATATAAAACAAAATTAACTCAAATTAACATACAATTGGTCTTCAATAATCAAAAAGCCTATAAGTATTTCTATAGTATCAATAAAGAGACACCATTTAGAGCATCTGCAGTAGTAATCTGTAGACAATAAAATTAATAGTTGGAAAGATTTTTTCCTGTACTACTAATAGAGCATAAATTACTTCTGAAGTTATACTTAAAGTGATAATAACCAAAATAAGTGAGCTAATTAGAGATTTAACTTTAGTATCATATTTCATATATATATTATACTATTGTTTAATAAAACACAGATAATTAACTTGACAGAGAATAAAAAAAAAAAAAGAGAGAGACACCATTTGAAGCAAGAGTAGAAAAGATTTAAAAAAAAAAATAGTATCAATAGAAGAAGAAGATAAATATATAGTTGCTGTCAATATGTTTATTAAATAGAAAAAAATTTATATTATATAAATCTATATTCAATTAGATAAAAAAAAAAAGCAAAAAGGTATAGAAGAAATCAATAAGCCTATTAAAAAAAAAGTATAGGCTAGATTATCTCACAATTGTAATAGAAGACTTTAATACAGCTTACAATTTATTGAAAAATAGACAATTTTTCTTCAAAGCTATATTTAAACTATTATAGTATTCAGAAATTTTTTATTTAATTTTATGGATAAATGGAAATTTATAAATACACAAATCAATATGAAAAAATAAAAACAAAACTTCTATAAGATGGAATTCAACAAACAGCAGTAAAATAGATTATAGCTAGATATCAAATAATCTAACAAGTTACCCCTTACTTTAATTTACAATCAGATATAAAAGATATTATAGGAAATAACCACATTATACTTGTAATTATACTTCATAACAAAAATCTTTTCACAAAAAGTAAAGTCAATAAACCTCTCACAAATACTCAAAAATAAATAGATATAAAAAGATTATCTTTCTTATAATGGCAAATATATTAAGAAAATCTAGATCACAAGTTTAAAACAATACTCAAATCCTTGCTTCAGGAAAAATATAATTAAGAAAAAAAAGAAATCAGGTAAATAGACTCTGAAAAACTTTTAAAAAACTACTATACAAAATAGCTTTTAACAAACTTGCAACTAAAAATGTAGCTTCAAATGAAGAAAGAAAATATAAGTACAACTTCAAGTTTGTTAAATATGGAAGAGCCTTCAACTAAAAGTGCTTTTTAATAAGGTAGAAATATCAAAATATATGAACAATTTTTAGATTTTCAGCTTGGCTATAGAAAAACATAATATTATTTACAATTCCAATCATCAGATTGAAAATATTTGTGTTTAATATAATATTTTTAATATATCCTGAAGGACTTTAAAAAAGAAATTCAAGATATAATAAAAGGATTAAAATTTATATGCCAAAAGTTGAAAGCCAAAAGGACAAGAGATGTAATTAAAACAACTCTAAAACAAAGGTATGAAGATCTAAGACACAATCAAGAAAGAATGATTAACTTCCTAACAAACTAAGTTATAAACAAAATTGTACTTGATAGAAACAAAATAAAGAGAAATAATATAAATATATTATACAGTAATACAAAAAAATGAAATCAAAAAAGAGATTAAAAAGTAACATATAGAGGCATTTAAAAAAAGAAATACTAGTTATTATAATCTATCAAAGGATTAAAAGAATTAGTACAGATCCAAAGAATTTATACAAGAAGCTTAATATAAAAAATTACTTGAACCAATTTTTCAAGAAGAATTAAATATAATATTACAAACACTTCAAATAATAAAGCTCTAAATAGATCATAAATTAGTTATAAGATGTTTAAAAAATTAAGTCAGAAAGGAAAGAAATTCTTGAGAAGAATGCTTAACAACTTTTTGAAATAGAAAGTAACTCTAATTTATTGTAAACAAAGTCATATATATTCTATAGTTAAACTAAAGCCATAAAATTGTAAACTTTCAAACATCAGATCCATTGTTCTATTAGAGATCATAAGAAAATGTTTTATTAAAATCTTTACCAATTGAATAAGAAAAATTTATAAAGTCAATAATATTCTCAAAGAGTTCAATAATACAGAATTATTAGGAAAAAGTATGGCAAAACTGATTCAGTTCCTTAACAATATCTGTAAGAATACTAGAAAAAACAAAAAGAAACTAGGGATATTTTTTCAAAACATGATCAAAGCTTATAATATTATTGATTTAGAAATATTAGTTAAAATAATAAAATGAATTAAAGTTTCAAAATGTTTATTAAGATCATGATATATCTATTTCAAAACAAAGAATTTCAAATTATATTTAAGAATGATTTTATAGAGTCCATAGTAGCAGGTGGTGAAATTAATCAAATAGAAATCATCTTATCCTTACTTTGATAAATTTTTTATAATTCTTTACTTTGCAAAATTCAAAATGATACTCAAAGGAAATACAAAATATCAATTACTTGAAACCCTAATATAAAAGACAATAATATTAGGAAGCTAGAATTAAAGTATGTGACCTTAGCCTTTATAGATAATATGACATAGATAACAAGATTCAAGAAAAATATAGAAGGAATATTAAAAACTGCAAGAGTTTTTTACAAGGTCGATGATTTCTAAATCAATAGTAAAAAGTCAATACTTGTAACTATTAACAATTTTAATTGTTATTTAAAAGAATTACTTATAGGTAATGATAGATCCCTAAAGTATTTAGCATATAAAATTTCACAGATCAATTATGTCTCATTTTGAGAAATAAAATTTATAGCTCTTCACTTTATTAGGAACAAAAGTCAGGAAGTACTATAAATCAATGATTTAAATAATAAAGAATAATTATGGGTAGTTTTTTTATAGTTATTAATTTAAAAATTTTAATGTTTCCTAGTAAGGGCCATTTGACTTTTGTCTTTGCCTCCCCCTTTAAGAACTTATCTTTAAATATAGGTATTGAAAAAAAAGTAATCAAAGAACTTGATAGAATAGAACAAGTCAGATTTCTGGGTATCTGGACTGATAATTAAAAAATTGTAATTAAATTCAAAGAACATGTGCTTAAAGAAATCAACATAGTTATTAGAGTCCTAAAAAATAAATTATAAATTATAAATAGGTCCTCTATATTTTAAACAGGATATTAATTTTTTTTTTTTTTTGAAATGGCGACTTAGCCTTATTTTATTAAACTTTCAAGTCAGGGAAAATTGCAAATACAAGAAATAATCACTAATAAAACATTCCTAGAGTTGTCTACAAATAGTTAAAATTTTATGCTACTACTATCACTTTGATTCCATAAGCTGATTACTCTTCGAGGGCTTCGTCAGTCAAGGGCATATTTCCTGTTCCTCAGCTGCTTTCAGTATCTCCATGTTATAAAATTATAACCACTCCAACTCACGGGATGGCTTATTATCAGGAAGAATAACTTGGATCAATCTAATTCATGCATCGGGAAAGAAAATTTATCGATCCTCCTAAATTTTCCCTGATACATGTGCTCAGGTGAGACATGACATCCCAAAGAAAAAATTTTGAAAGAGATGGTTGTGTTCGAAGAATATGTTGGTATACAATGAGAGAATGGGAGTATTAAAACCTCCAAAAAGATACCATCCCAGGTGTTGTTATGTTTGTTGAAGAGAAGGAAGAAGGAGAGGTCTTTGTTGGCTATCCGATGAATCCTGTTCCAACAGTTCTCTTTTCAAGATACCACTGATTTAGGAGTTTTGCTTGTTCTATATCTACCTGCACCCACAGATGTGACTTATGATAGATCCCAGGTTCTTATGGAGCTGAGGAAATGCATTCAGATATGTGATATGACCAATAGGAGCTTGTTTACTTTTTTTACTAATATGATCTCTATCTGTCCAATCACGGTGTGAGAAACTTTGTGCTACTCAAAATTTAAGATCAAACTGAGGTAAGCAAAATTTCCCAGAAAAAATCAAGAACGAGTACTATGAGAAGTAATCAGTGGACGAGAGAGTGGAAAAGGTATCTCTTATCAGCAACAACCTTCTGTGTTGTTTCTCTACAGAGTGAGATGACTGCACATTAATTCTTCTTCCTTTCAGAACTTTCTTGTCCTTGGTAGAAAAGGTATTTCTTGACTTTCAGGTTACTAGCGGTCAAGTTTTTGTTTGAAAAGAAGTATTAACAAGAAGGAGGGGAAGTAGTGATGACTCTTGAAGTTCTTTCAAGTTGATTTAAAAAAAGTGTTAAGACTTTATTAATATAGAAGTATGAAAATTTCTTGTGAACATCTTTTTTGTGTGTGGTTAAAGAATCAGCAGAAAGAGTATTGATATAATTAATATTTAAATAGGATATTAATATTCAAAACAAAGTTTAGAATACAATATAGTATATTGTTTTGAAAAATATATAATATATTGATAGTAGTATATAGAAAACTTTTAAAAATAAAAGTATTTTATGCAAATTCATATTAAATAATATAATTTATTATTCAAAGATTTCTCAACTTGAAAAATATCTGAATGCTTCAATAAGAAAATCAAATAATAGGTCTATATAATAAGCTAAATAATCCAAGAATAATTGGAATTGTAACAATTATTAAACTCAAACAAGCATAAATCAAATATTGGGAGCTACTTAATTTATCAACTTATATATTACTAAGCTATTTATCAAATAGAAACAACTTATAGTTCCAGATAATTAAACTAGCAAATATATAGAAATAACTTTATATAGTTGAAAATAACAAGAAATATTTGAATAAAGTAAATAAAATAGTTCAATTCAAGAATATTTTATATCAGAAGAATACAAAAGGGCAATACTATTTTTAAGAAATAATAAACTAATGTATTTAGATTAGTTATTAGATTAGGAAAGTATAAAAATAAGGAATTGTTAAATACTTTAACTGATATAGAATATGAACAAAGGACTTATTCTAGAATGGTATTATATTATAATCAAAAATCTTTCAGTTGAACAAGTATAGTAGCTTACAATAATTTGAAAAGAAGATTGTACAAAATTGAAACTGAAATATCTCAAAAATAAGTTCTAATCAAGACAAGTAATATAAATTGTGAATAGTATGGAACAACAAGAATGATTAGTTAATTTGAAAAAAATTAAAACAAGCAAAAGAGAAATATCATACAATAGTAAAACACTTTATTTGTTATAATACTAATAATAACCAGAAGACAAGATTATAAAAATACACTGGAAGTTTAGAAAGAACAATACAAAATAATAGTTGTATCATAAATAAAGATAAAGAAAAAATTTATACAATATCTTATTTTAATAAAAGAATATCCACTAGAAGAACAGGAAAATTGAAAATTTTGAATCCTAAGACAACACTTAAGAATATAATTATAAAAGAAATTTATAAAGATCAATACTCTTTTAAGTATCACTCTTTCTGCTGATCCTTTGATCACATATAAAAAGATGTTTACAAGAAGTCACTGTACTTCTTGACTAATAAAGTCTTATTACTCTTCTTAAATTCATTTGAAGAGCACTTCAAGAGCCATTCATATTCTCTTTTTATATGTTTATATTTCTTTTTTAACAAAAACTGATTTCTATAATCAAAAGTTTGAAAATATCTTTTCTATCAATGGCAAGAAATTTTTGAAAGAAAAAAGAACTGAAACTTTATTATCTATCTGACATATAGAGAAATATTACAAAGTTGTTCTATAGTAAGAGAACTAACTTTTCACTCTCTTCTTTTCTATATGAACTTTAATAGTATTTTTTCTCAATCTTCTCTGAGAAATTTTGCTTACTTCAGCTTGATCCTGAATTTTAAGTAACACAAAGTTTTTTGTAAGCTGATTAATTTGATAGAATAATGTCAGTAAAAGAATGTAACCAAACTTCCATTGATTATTTTACATGTCTGAATGCATTTTCTCAGCTTCATAAAAATCTGGGGTTCATTATAAGTTATATATCTGTGATGTAAGTAGATATAAGATATATTATCGATATATCTTTGAATATAAGAAAAAATCTATCTAACCATGGTAAAATCACAAGAGCTTGATTAAATTTTTGAAAATTAGAGCTATCTACTCCTAATTGTATATCAGGTAGGTCCCAGTACCTATTGCTTAAAAAGTCTAACTGAAGAAAGTAAAGAAAATAACTAGAAACACTTAGTAATAAAGCTAGTGCATACAATAAATCAGGAAGTTTTCATCCTATTTTCAAAAAATCCAAGTTGAAAGATTGGAAGATTAATATCATTATACTAATCAAAACTCGAGTTTAAAAATATTAATAGTAATATGTGAACCAGCTGGATAATTTGAAAGATTTTTATTGATTATTAACATCAATGGTTATCATCAAGATATATCAACTATAAGGCTAGATACAGTTCTTCTTTAAAGAATTAAATCTGAAATATAGTACATTGCACAGATAGATAAGTATACCCATATTTAAATAATAATATATTTAATTGATGATATATTGAGAGACTCTCAAGTCATTCATATGAATATCAATATACTACTTGGATTTTTCTGACTATTTCCTCTCCACAAGTCTTAAAACTATAAAGTCTTTCTTTCCATTTCTATTTTATTTTTGTAAAGACTCAATAGAAGCTCTCACCAGATCATTATTATAAAGAGAATTTGAAAAATATAATGGGCATTCATTAAAAAAACATAATAATTATCCTTTCAGAATAAGATTACTCCTTTTATTTTTCTTTTATTTTTCTTTTTGATAATACTAGCACACTCAATAAGATGCTAGTTTCTTTTATTAAAAAAGAGGACAATAAGTCTTAATATAACTTTAACTTATTATACCCTTTATTATTATCCCAAATATATATTTACATATCTGTGCTTTGTACAATGTATATATATAATTTAAAACTTAATAAAGTTAAGCATAAGTCTATTAAAAAAAAAAAAAATTTCTTTTAAGATCTTTTTCCGAAATAACAAAATAGATTATATGAATATTGAAACTTAGGAAGAAATTATAATCAGAAAAAATATTAAAGAAGAGTATATCTAGATTATTAATAGAAATACTTTAATACAATTTAAGATTAAAAAAAAAGCCAATCTTTTATTTTGATGGATTACTTATTAATCATGATAAAAAAAAAATAAAAATGGAAGTTGCATGGATTCAAACAGGAAATACTGAAAGTAAAAATAAATTTCAAATAGGAGTAGATAATTGGTTTTCTTTTACAAAGGTTGAGTTGATAGCAATTCTAATTATACTCCTAATAGTTTCCATTAATAGCACAGTTAAAATTTATATAGATAACTAGGGTCACATCACTAAATGGAAGATAATGAAAAAAGAGAATTCAAAAAAAATATACAAGAAATAGTTAAAGGAAAAAAATTAGTTTTTGTGATCAGTAATGGTAGAGTTAACAAAGAAAAAAACAGTAAACCTAAAGCTTATCTAATTTAAAGCATACTCTAATAATTTTTGTAATGAAAAATGGATGTCCTAATTAAAGAAGTCTTGAAACTCCTACTAATTGAATAAAGAGATCTTAACTCCTATAAGATTATTATAAAGATTAGGTGACAAACCAAGACCTTAAATAATTCAATTAGGCAGTTCATAAAAAATATAAATAATAAAACAACAGCCTATTATTGGACTCAGCAAAATTGAATAGAGAAAAAATAGAATCACTAGATTTTAAAATAGCAAGTCCATATATGGAATTTAGTATAGAAAAAAATAAAATATGGTCATAAATAGGATACATTCTTTAAAAAATCTCAACAAAAAAGCTTTCTTATCAAACTGATCAATAATAAATTATCAACATTATATAAATTGATTAAAAAAAAATCCAACCTATATAAGTAAATAAAGTATATTACATATAGCCAACAAATTGAAACAATAGAATATTTTTTAGAAAGTTTAGCCTATAAGAATTAACTTTAAAAAGTATGAAATCAAGAAATAAATGAAACTCTCAGAATTTTTAAAGAGCTTTTACAAAAAAAAAAAAAGTAGTTGCAGAAAAAAGTAATAAATTAATTATTGATAATTGAAAAGAACTAGGAGAGTTTAACAAGTAAATTTCTAGATTAGTGAAATAAACCTTTATAACTAGTCAAAATATTTTAAGTTTTTGTACTGGCCTCATAAGAAAGGATCTTGTTCTAGAAATGGTAGACTAAAATGTTATGGAAAACATATAGAAAATAAAACTAGAAAATGAATAATAAAGATATAAAAAAAAGTTGCAATCAAGTTTGAAAAAGAATTTGGAATACAAGATATGAAAAGATTATAGAATAAGAATGAACTTAGGGAATTAGTAGAAAAGACAAGATAAAAAAACCTTAATCTTTTAAGACTATAAAACTATATCTCTAATACTAGTTGAAATTGTATTATTCAATAGCTGAATTATTGCCAAATTTAATTAAATTTAATAATAAAAATATTACTGAATTCTTTTTGATTGCTGCCACTTGACATATTACTATTTCAGTAATAAAGTGACAATAAAAAATTCAACAATCAAAAATTTGATAATCAAAAATTCATAATTAAAAATTTGACAATCAAAAATTTATTAATTAAAAGTTTAACAATAAATTGTCAAAAAATTTATTAACAATTTATTAAATAATTTAGCAAAAATTCATTAAAAGTTCATTATAAAATTATTTATTTATTTTTTTTTTTTTAATCCACAATCATGCCACAATGGCATGTTTTTATTGAAAAATTGAAAATGAATTTACAATATTTTACAGACTTTCACAAA
>CAJVPT010005536.1:0-12082 GCA_910592055.1 Acaulospora colombiana | reverse complement strand
CTGAATCTAGAAATCCTAAAGGTCAAAGCCTATAGAACCAACAGATTCAACAATCAAGTAGACTTACTTGCCAAACAAGCCAGGCAGGAGAACCCAATAACTTGGCATCAGCTATTAGAGCTAGAAAGAGTTCTTATGATAGTAGCATGGAGAGAATACACAATAGATATTGGTATTAGAGATTTTATTAAAATATTCAATAAAAAAAAGATTGGATTAGACTAGATAACACAAAAATAGATCCAGGATCTTTGGATCCAAAATAATAAAATTATAGATTGGCCAACCTTCTGGAATCAGTTCAATCTAACCAATACCTTGATACCTCTTTCAAAACCAATAAAGACAAAAACTTTCTAACTAACCTAACTCACGATGAACTTCCAGTTTTACAAATATTTAAAAAGAGGAAATCAGATGTATATATCATGATCACTTGCCCAGTATGCAAACTTCAAGAAGAAATACTAGGACATCTTTTTGAATATCTAGTCACTAGGGAAACTCAGAAGAACTTATGACAGAAGGCAAATGAAAAGATCAAAAAACTTATTGATAAAGAAATAAAAGATAAGAAAGAAGCTAAACCTAAAATATAGTAAGTGACTGGACAGATAAATAGTTAGAAAACTGATAGAGAACTTTTCAATACTATCGGGGGATATATAGAAGAAAGCAAGACCACCTTTTTGAAGAAATATCTCAAAGAGTAGTTCAAAATCCCACTAGCAAACATACAGGGTATAATTGATAAACTCTGTCAAAAGATGAGAGCAAACTTTAAAAAAGAGATCTGAAATACTTGCTGTGTCAAAGTTATAGAATGGAAAAAGAAGCAAAATATTACAAATGAGAACAAAAAAAACAAGAGGCCTAAGTCCAAACCTAACAAATAGATTGAACAGGACTAAAAAGAATTATCGTTATTTCCAGAGGATTTGAACTTGGAGGACATCAAAGAAATAAAAGAAAAGAAGTATACAGTGATTATTAAGGATTGGGTTTGTCACAAAATTAAGTGGTTTGATTTTTAACTGCAAACAGAACTTAGAATGAACTACAGTAATAACTTGTAAGCAATAATTTTATTAATTAGAGGAATTATCCAAATTAGTAAAGGAGTAAAATATCATTCCCTAGATTGCATTTAGAGAAATAGTTTTTTCGATAATGAATAAGTCAGTATGTAAAAGTTGCAACAATTTGTAAATACCTAACATATATACAATAAAGATATGCTATGCTGACCTGACTGTAGATTAAAAAAATATATATATATAATATATATAATTAAAATTATAGCATCTGAAGTAGTGACCTGCAGAAAATAATATTAAGAATTGGAAGGGTTTTTAACCTGAACTCCTAATGGAGCAATAAATAACTTCCAAAATTGTATTTAGAGTAATAATTACAAAGATGAATGAGCTAATTAGCATTTTTTAGCTTTAACGATTTATATTATATGTACAGTTTACAAATGTTTAATAAAACACACATAACTAAAGATGGGTTCCTAAAGGAGAAGGCTGGGGCAAAAGTCAAATGTCCCACACTAGAAAACTTTAAAATTTTTAAATTAATAATTATAAAAAACTACTTACAATTGTTCTTTATTATTCAAATTATTGATTTATAGTATTTTCTGACTTCTGTTCCTATTAAAGTAAAGAGTTATGAATTTTGTCCCTCAAAAAGGGACATAAGTGATCTGTGAAATTTTATATGCTAAATACTTTAAGAACCTATTATTACACATAGCTAGCCTGACAGAGGGTTAAAAAAAAAATAATAAAATATATAATTAAAATTATAGCATGAAGAAAAATAAAAAAAGATTAAAACAATATAATGCATATAATAGTTTATCCACTTCATATGACAACATGATTCAAAAAAAGTAAAATATTATTAGAATTTTGGAAAAACATGAGAAAAAAATCTTTAGAATATTAGGAAATGTCGCTACCAGCTATAATCTTCAACAAGAACTATGGAAACAAAAATACTACAACATAAGCTAGGACACATAATAGGAGATCAACTATATATTCCAGTAGAAACAAATTACGTGACCTCAATATTAGACAATATCTTAGTCACTCTATTAAATATAGATCTTGAAAACTTGACAAAAGAACAGATATTAAAAAAATATATTATTACTCTATGGGAAAATGGATAAGGCAAGAAACAAGATCTTAAAGCTCCTATACTTGAAGAAAAGGTGTATTACATCTTAACAAAAAAGGCAAGAAATTATATCACAAGTTATGAGGTAAAAGAATCTAGGGAAACAGATAATATTTCAATGGATATTCAATCAACTTCTATAGAAATTAAGGAAATCCAATCAATTAAAGAAGTTAAAATGGAAGAAGATGGATCTGTGACAGAAATACTATTAATGGCTGCTTTGTGCTATCTGATTGAAGATAAGTATTATTACTAATAGAATTATATACTAGCTGATATGAGGTGAAATAGGTTTTATTGTTTATAGATGTTGTTTTTCCCCATATATCTATTGAAGTATTAGCCTGAACTGTTCAGTAAATCTTTCTTCTATCTGGGTTTGTTGGAAATGCCTCAGTTTGCATATTGTAAACCATCTATTCAAGCCCATATAGAGAGTTTCATAGGAAATCTCGGTTTACTATTATTTTTTCTTTCATTTTTTTGTATCAGGAGGAAACCGATCCCTTGCATCTGCTATAGAGGATTTTAACTGTTCTTTATTTCTTAAGTGTCTTTGTGATAGTATTGATAAGCTAGTCTAGAAACATGATCTTGTGTTTATATAGTAATAGAATGATTTTTCCATATTCTCTATCATCTTGCAGCATAGATTTGATTGATAAGATACCTCTCTGATAATTGAATATGTTTTTCCATCTCCAACTTTAAAAATAACTTGTATACTATTTGCCAAAGCCAATGTTATAGCTGCCAAGTTTTCTTTTATTAGCTTATAAGAGTTAATAGGATTGCTTAAAATATTACCTGGCTCCCAACATTTGATTTGACTTTGTTTCAGTCTAATTATAGTAACAATATCAGAGACCTCGTTATTATTAAGCTGACAGAAAAGTGTAGGTATATAACTTTCTAGCTGTATTTTCCAGATACTTTTGAGACTGTATATTCCTTTGTTATGAATACAACTGTTTGGAATTATTCTACAGACTAGGACCTTGTTCTTAAATACTTTTCTAAATATGGCTGTGAATATTTTCTCACTCAGGTGTGTATGTTGTGTTCTGTATTCTATTCTTGAAATCAAGACCCTATTAGTAATATATTGGATATGTTTTTCTGTCAGCTTCTTCTTGATTATTGCTTGGATTACTGTCCTGATCTCTAATTTTATAAAATTGATAATGTCCTAGTTTTTTTGTCTTAGTCCTAGCCAGATATCAAGAGATCTAGTCTGGTCCTCCTTGTTGATTTTATAGACTATAGTATCCTCTGTTCTAGCCTAAACAGTCCTGGAGTCTTATGGGTTTCAATTAATAGTAAGGAGGATTGATTTTTCTACATTGATCTGAGAGTCATTTGTTATATAGAACTTCTTTTTTGATCTTTTCTAGGTCTTTCTTGGATTTGGCAATCTAGATCGTATCATCTATATAGGCAATTATTGTCTAACTTAAGGAGAGCTTCATTTTCTCTTCAGGTTTATTAAAGTTGGAAGACCATTTTTCTTTCATGGAATAATCCAGGTTGCTATTGTTTTGGATCTTGCATAAAAGTGGATCGTAAAAGATTCTTCATAATAATAGAGAAATTATTTCTCCTTAATCTATCCCATCCCCTGTCACTATTGGATTAGATAGTCTATTGAAAATAATGATACTATAGCTTTTATCTTTGAAAAGATCTATTATGAGCTTCTTAATAGTTGTAGAAATTCGAATCTGATCTATGGCCTTTTCAAGCATATGCAGGGATATTGTGTTATATATCTTTGCAATATCTTGAAATAGAATCCATAGTTCTTTTTTCTTTTCTCTAGCCTCTTCACAAATGTTGTTCAGCAGGTAAATAGGCTCTATCATACTCTCTTTCTGTAGCTCAGCAAAGTTTGGTCTTTTTAAGATTTTATATTACTTGCAAATAGCTGATAGTTAGTTGGTAAGGATCTTGATAAAGTATTTTTGAGCTGTTTTCAAGAGGATGATGGGTTTTGTATTGCTCAGATCCCATTTCCAAGACTTGGGTTTGGGAATAGAATAGATATTACTGCTTTTTCATTTCTTAGGTATTCGATCAGTACTTAAAACTTTATTAAAAAGAAAATATAAAGTTCCTTTTTTTTTGATTCCTAAATGCTTGAGCATTTTGTAGCTGGTGTATGAGGGGCTAGTAGCCTTATTGCTTGGGAGAGATTACAAAGTAGCTTCAAGCTCTTCTACTTTGATTTCTTTTGTTAAAGATGAATACTATGTTGGATTGATCTATTCTTTGGATTGATATTCTTTTTTCCAGGAGGGATCTAGATTCTTGAAGTTGATATTTCTCTTTTTGAATACTTTTTTATGATATTCTTCAACCTTGCTTCTGATGGTTTGAGAATTAGTAGCAATATATTCTTTCCCTTCCTTATTTGTGGTTAACACCTGATCTAATGTAATTCTTAGTTTTTTACAGTTTAAGACTGAACCCAGTATCCACTTCTGATTAAATCTAAGATTATCACATCTGTTATCCAGAGCCTTCTTGATTTGATTTCTAATATAAAGACTTTCTTTTTTCTTGCATATCATTCTGCGAGTATGTTCTATTTTAGTGATTTTTCTCAATTGCTCTGAAATCTTTTTTTATGACTGGGAAGGTACTAATTCTTCATCAAGGGATTCATAAGTATCTTGTAGATTCTGAATAGCCTTCTCTATATTTTTTGTATCTTCTGTGATCTTCATATTCCAGTTGACTTGGATTTTCTTTAGAAAAAAGTATATCTTATTGGCTTCTCTATAGGCTTCAAAATCCTTCTTTGGGATTACTAATCCTGTCTTAACTTTTTTTCTTCTGCTGGGAGTGGAATAGACTTTTTCTTCTTGAGGCACTTGTATGCACCCTTAATTATTATGGTTTCAAGTTCTTGCCAGGCCTTTTCAAGTTTTTGAAAGTTGTTCTCAGTATCATGTCAAGAGATCAGTACATCGATTTTTGAAAGCTTGAATTCTATTCAGAGTTTGAATTTCTTCCATTGTTCCACAGTGGAGTTGTCTGGATCTGGTATTTTTTTACCTTTTGTTTTATCTTGCTTTTGTACCTGGTTTTTGAGCAAGTTGTTTGTTATCATTCTTGTCAATAGCAGGATATAATTACTATCCAATAATATCTCCATTAGAATGTTTTTGAACTCATATATATTGTTTAGGCTAATTTCTGATAGTATTCAGATATATGTAGTCGATTTTGCTATGTGCTAAGTTATTTGCCCATGTGAAGGTGATATTTCCTTCTTTTTTCAAGAGTTTTGGATGCCTATGTAATTCCAGTCTTCTAGGAAGTTGAAGAGATCTATTTCAACTTTTCTGTATCTTAGGGTTGTTTTGTCTATAGGTGGTGATCGATCCACTATTGGGTTGACAACTACATTAAAGCCATTCATTATTATGACTTTGAAGTGGTTTCTTTACTTATTTAGAACCTTGTTTTGAAGTAACTGTTGTAGCCATCTTCTTTCAGCTTTCCCAAATGGCAAATATATTTGTTAAATACTGAATTTGCTTCTTGTTGATAGGAAGTTGACTCTTATTATATATCCTTCTATTCTTTCAATTGATTTTAGCTTTTTCTTGATGTTTTTTTTAATAAGAAACCCTACTCCAAATCCTCAGGGTTTTTCATTATTATAACTGTAAAAGAATTTGCATATTTGCTATAGGTTAAAAGCAAAGTTCACTATTTTTTTTGTTAATTTAGTTTTTCAGATTTCTAGAATATTTATGTTGAGATCTTATATGAGTTTAAATAGTCTTTGTTGCTCAATACTAGTATTAATACTTCTAATATTATATGTTCCAATAGTAATAGTATTGTCTAGTATGGAGTTGTCAATGGTATAGTTCTTATATAGTATTTGTTCTTTGTCTAGTTTATTAATAGTATTTTTTTTAATTATATTAATGAACTCATCAAGTGGTGTGATATGTATTGTGCTAGAAAGGGTTGTATTAGTTTCTGTTATTGTTTTTATGGTCACTCCTTTCTTCCAGGATGAGCTTGATTCTTCTTGTGGATTAAACTCTCTTCTGATATACCTTGATTGGACTGATACTTTTTAGGAGTGATTATTTCATCACCTTTCTCTTACCCTGTTCTAGTTACCTGTTTTTTTCTCAATTATATTTATTTAATCACTTGAGATTATTAAGGTTCTGGCATAGGTGATCTTGATCACTTTTACTTTTCAAATAAAAGCTTTGAAATCTATTATGCAAACTTCTTCTTCTGTTACTATCAATAGTAAAACATCTAGAAGTATTTGATATCCTAGCCATGTATTTGCTACCTTAGAAGTTGCATCTTTTTCCTTTTATTTTTTTCCCCAGATCTGTCCTTTTCTTAAAGTCGCTTTCAATTTCAAAGTCATCCTTAGATGTTATATGCCAGTTTGCTTTGTTGTTACTTTTGATATCAGTTTGGCTCAGTTGTCTTAAGCACAATTCGATATGTATTGTTTTAGGGTTGAGCTTTCTCTTTGTTATAATTACTGCTCTCTGTTTTGTCACTTTTTTGTCATGCACTATGTCCTTCCTGAAGTGCTCTTTAGCACTCCAGCTGAGTTTATGATTATATATAGATATATATCATCTCAGGGCCTTGTGCAAATTTTCTGCTATTGCAAAACAAACTACTGCATATCCTCTTCTTTTCAAAGTAAAAGAATTTCTTGATATATAATATGCTTTAGTCCCTGTATGCTATGTTGCCCTTGCTATAAGACTTGTAGATATTGTGTATACCATATAGTTGTAAGGATTGGCTGTTACAGTTTTTGAGAATAGCATCGACTTCATGATTGTCTGGTTCATATTGAGTAAAAATTGCTCTAAAGGTATTTATTTTGACATGAATAAACCATCTATTCTCCAAGTCTTGCTAGTTTGAAATGAATTGTGCTTTGATTTTCCTTTGAGAATAAGAGTGATTGTAAATATGGATACTCGAAACCTTTCCATATTTTTGTAAGAAAGCCTTGATTTCTTGATAGGTATGACTGCGATCAAGATCTATCAATGTGGTAACTACTGTCTTATTTTCTTCTTCTACTATCTCTTGTTTAAAGAATTTCTTATCTGATAGTGAATATGAAGATTCCTATTTCTCTGCTTGTATAGGAATTAAGGTAAAGTTTTTTCCTTCTTTCTTGTTAATCTTTCCTATACATTGTAAAGTATCTTCCATTTCCTCAAAGATAAAAGTTATCCAGGTATTACTATTGAGAAAGTCTTTTTTGAATGGTAGCATGTCTTTAGGTAGACTCAAGACACCTTAGAGATAGGCTAATTGTTCTTTTTCTGTATCTCCTAATATTCTGGAAGTAAGGATTTCAACTTTGAATTCTTCTTTCTTGGTTATATGAAATGGATTTAACTGGATAACTTGGATCTGTTTCATATATTATGGGAGATTTGTTCTACTATGTTTTTCCCTTCAACTCTTTCCTAGATGTTTACCATTTCAAGTTTGTTTTTTAGCTCTTCCTTCATATATTTATCACCTATTTCAACTTCAATGTTATTCAGAATTTCAATCTCAATTGTTGATTAAACTTCTATGTCCTCATTTGGAGTGGTATTCTCATCTGAAGTTAAGTTTTCTAATATAAAGTTTATAAACTTACCTTTGGTCTGAAAAATTTCTGGAGTATGGAGAGGGAGACTATTTGTAGAAATATCTTGCTCCAAGATTTATCTGACTTTTTTTTCCAAGAAGGATGCCATAAGGTCTTCTTCTTTTCCTTGATCTTGTATCTATAAATATAGAATATGTGTTTTAAGAACCTCTGTTTTAATAAATATGGTTGGATTTACATTTAAAATTTTTGCAAGAATACTATCAAGTATTGAGTATTTTATTGATTCTGGTATCTGATTTGACTTGTTTTGTGTGGTGAGAGTATTGAAGATGATTTGAGTAGCCCATGTTTCTTTCCTCTGATCATGTTTTTCAGCTATTCTAACTATTATATTGAGGATGTGTAGCTCTCTCTTTTTAGCAATTTGTATGATTCTCCATTCCTTTGTCATATTGATCACATACTGTATAAAGAAGGATAAAATGCTAATTTATTATTTTGTTTATTCTTAATTTGTTTATTTGTTTATATTTAGCAAAATATATAGGGTTGATTGTTTGTTGTCTTGTTCAGTGTCTTGTTTACTCAGATGAGTTATTGATTCTTTCTGTTTAGTTCTATTATTTACCAGATTGATATTGATCTTTTTTATTATAAAAAATAAGTCATTTATACATAGACACTTGATAAACCTTGCTATATTGTTTTGGTGCTGAATTATTTAACATGTATACATTCTCATAACTTGTTTTGATATTTAGACAGATGTGTATGGAATTAGAATACTCTACTATTTAGTCCTTGTAAGCCTTTAATATCCTTCTGGGCTTTGTAAACTTTGAGTTTTTCCTGATTTATTGATAGGAACTATTGTTTGTAAAGTTCCTTCTAGTACCTAAAAAGATGTAAACTGATACTGGCCTGACTAGAAGCTTGGAAAGTTGATATTGGGCTCTTTTAAACTTACTGTGAATCAACTTGCAGATATGTTTTCCTTCCCTTATAAAGTAAAACTAGTATAATGCTATATTACCAAAACTTCTTTTAATCAATAAAGTGATCTCTTGGGGGAATAGTTAAATATTTTAGTTTGTTGTTAAGTCTTAGATATTTGAGGAATATGATGTTTTTTAGGCTGGCTTCTCTTTTTCAAGAAAATTACCAAAAAAAAAGAAATTTTTAAGGAAAAAGGTGATAAGCGAAAAGAGTTTTTTTTTTTTTAATTATATTTTTTTTTAAACTAGTCTAACTGACAGGATGAATCTTTATTGAGAAATCAGTAATATATTTTAAATTATATGAGTGATTCATATAACCTTTTAACTATCTATTCTAACCTAGTCTGTTAATTTTATCACATGGTAATACTATTTTCATCAGTTGTTCTGCTTTGTCCAAGACTATAGCATTCTAAAGATTCACTATAGACTTCTTTTTTTTTTTAATTTAATCTTCAAGAGGCTGTGTTGTGTATTCTTTAGTGGGGCATGTTTTACCACTTGATAATCATGGATATTGAGAATGATTCCAACCATATTTGGGTTCTCTGCATGCTAGTCAAACTTAGATAGCACAATCCTTCAATCATATTCTTAATATCCAGGTGATTCAATGGTGTCACATAATTGAATGACATATAGCCTTCCATTGCCTCATTTTTAATCAATCTTTCAAGCTGACCTACAAGAGTTTTTCTTGATTGTTACTTTCTGAATTACTTCTTCCAAATTTCTAGTCCATCCCTGTAGTTCCCAATGTAACACTAATGCTAACTACTAGCCTCTACAATAGCTATCCTCTTTAGTTTCATAATTATAGAGATCTTCTATTAATTATTGTTACAGTTCATTATATTTTTTATAGATACAGATGATTGAAGTCTCTCTTATCTCCCATAGGGTATAGTTTTATCAAGAGATGGATGTCCTTCCCATATCCATTAAGAGGCTTGAGCTGATCAGCATTTTTCTTGACTTGTCTTTAGACCCCTACATATTCCAGGTGATAGGTTTATAGAAGATTTTCTTAGCACTAAAACTGGTCAAGGCTTGGGTGACCTAATTTTATACTGTAGTCAGACAATAGAAATCTATAGATTATTTATGAGTATAAGGGTGCATGTAGTAATGAGCATATATCTTGTACAATATAACCTATATTACGAAAACTGTTTTTAAGTGGGATTGAATCAGTAATTTGTGGATAGTGTCCTGGGAGTACACCCACTACACTATTGATTCACGGATCTTTTTTTTAATTTTTTTTTTTTTTAATATAACTTTCTATCAGGCTGACAAGTCTTTTTTTTTAATTTTTTTTTTTTTTTTTTTTTTTTTTTTTTATCTTCTGTCAGGTTAGTTATATATACTTTATTAAATATTTATAAGCTGTACATATTAAATGAAATACTAAAGCTAAATCTCTAATTAACTCACTTGTTTTAATTGTATTATCTCTCTAAGTGTAACTTTGAAAGTGATTTATCACTCCATTAGAGGTTCAAATGAAAACCCTTCCAACTTCTAGCATTATTGCCTACAGGTCACTACTGCAGAAGGTCTTTTTTTTTAATTATATATATTATAATATATATATATATTTTAATAGGCTCATGTCTAATCTTTCTTAATTTCCAAATTACATTTATACAATTGCACAAAGCACATATATAGAGGTGTGTATTCAAGAATAAATAAAGAACTCGATAAGCTAAAGCTACTTCAAGACTTATTGCCCTTATTTTTATAAAAGAAGCCAGCATCCCAATAAGTATGCTGATGTTATTAAAAAAAATAAAAAAAAAAAATAAAAGAAGTGATCATATACTATATTAAAAAAGTAACTGTAATATTTATTTGATCATTTCTATCCTGTTTCTGAATTCCTTTTTTGGTAGTGATCTAGAGAAACTTCTACTAAGTCTTTATGAAAATAAGGTAAAAATAAAGAGGAAGACTTTACAGTTTTAAGACTTGTAAAGAGGAAGTAATCAGAAAAACCCAGTTAATATATTGATATCATATAAATGACATAAAAGTTTTCCAATATATCATTAATTAAACTCACTCTTATTTAAATATGGATATACTTACCCATTTATGCAATGTATTTTAGATTTAATTTCTTATAGAAGGATTGTATCTAGTCTCACAATTGATATATCTTACTAGTAGCCATTAATATTAGTAATCAATGAGAAACTTTCAGATTATTCAGTTGGCTCACTTATCACTATTGATATTTTTGGACTCAAGTTTTGATTAGTGTAGTGGTATTAATCTTCCAGTCTTCTAACTTGAAGTTTTTTGTGAAAACTTTCTGATTTACTATATATACTAACTTTATCATTAAGTGTTCCTAGTTATTTTCTTTATTTTTTCTAATTGGACTTTTCCAAGCAGTAGAAAGGGGAACCTAACTAATATATAATCATAAATAGGTGACTTTGATTTTCAAAAATTTAATAGAGTTTTGTGACCTTTATTATAGTTTAATAAACTTTTTTGTGTATCCAAAGATATATTGGTAATATGTCCTATATCTATCTGTATCAGACCATATGATTTATAGTGAATCTCAGATTCTTATGGAACTGAGAAAATGTATTCAAATACATAAAGTGGCCAATATAAGTTTATTTATTAATTTTGTTCAATATGTTTCATGTTAGTCAATCAGAATTAATAAGATCTATGCTACCTGAAATTTTAGGGTCAAGCTGAAATAGGTAAAATTCCTCAAAAAGTGTGAAAAAGGTAGCTCTAAGAGGTTATAACATTAGTCAAAAAGTAGAAAAGAGGGTCTTTTGGTTGAAACATAACCTCTATTATCTCCACTATAACTGAGAGATAAGAGATATTTCATTATTAATCTTTTTTTCTTTAAAAATTTTCTTATTATTAGTAGTAAAGATGGAAACTGAACTTTGCAGATTACAAGAGTTCAGTTTATTCAAAGGAGATTGTAAACAAGAGAGAAAAAAGTTGAGAAAGTTATAATAGAATTCTTTGAATTGATTTAAAGAAAATAGTAAGACTGTATTAATATAAAAGTATTAAAACTTCTTGTGAATATTTTTTTTTGTGTGTGGTCAGAGGATTAGCAAAAAAAGGTTTATAAAATTTATATATGATTATAATATACAGTTGCTTCCAAAAGTTTGAGTCCACTTACTATGTTTTTATTATAAATATCAACTTTGACAATTTTTAAATCCTTAATTATACAATCAAAAATTATAAAATTCATATATATTATATCTTAATACTA
>CAJVPT010005535.1:0-12084 GCA_910592055.1 Acaulospora colombiana | reverse complement strand
GATTCTATGAAGATAAATTTACTCATATATTTAAAATAAATATAATATAAGGCTAAAACAGTTTATTTAATTTTAAAGATTCTAGAAATTACAATCAATAATGCTACAAATAATGTTATATTCATTAAATTGATAGAAGAGTGGAGTAAAACTCAAGCAATATTTTTTAGTGCAACAGAAAACCATTTACGATGTTTCACACATGTTATTAATTTAAGTATACAAGAAGCTTTAAATATATTAGGAGAAAATCTAAAACAAGTAGGCTTATATATTATATATAAAAAAAAAATCTTTTCACTGATCCCATTTTTTCTGAAAATTTTCTTTTTTGGTAATTTTTTGAAAAAAGTGAAGCCAGCCCAAAAAACAAGAGAAAACCAACATCAAAAACCATTCATTTACAAGAAATACTATAAAAAACTATAGAATTAACTAGTCATAGTATAGGAACAGATAAATATTTAAAAATATCCAACCTTTCTACAAAATTTTTTCTTTTTTAGAAAGAATAAACAAAGAGAAAAACCAAATCACAGTAAGCTCTTGAAAGCCCAACATCAATTGCACAAAGCTCTCAGCCAGGTAAGTGCAGGTTAATACCTTTCTAGACATCAGGAGGAACCTTAAAAGCAATAATTCAGACCAATAAATCAGTCTAAACTCAAATATCTATAAAATTCAGAGGGATGTCCAAGCTTAATTAACTATACAGTAAAGAAACACATACATCACAACAAACAAATTTTAACAAACACAATGTTATGCAAACATATACACATATATCTCCTCAGGAAAACAAGATCAAAAAGATGTGTTCATATAAACAATATTTATAGATTGTCTATGTATTTACATAAATGGATTAATAATACTTATATATTCATGTGTTCATATAAACAATGTTCACAAATTATCTACATATTTACAGTAAACAAATCAACAACACTCATATTTTCATGTGTTCATAACAAGTTGATCAACAACAACAATACCATTACTATAACAAACACGTGATATAGAATCTAAATTTAGAACACAACAAATTTAAGATTTTTCTGCATCACTAAACTAGTAACAAGGGATAAACAAACATTCAACACATGTTAAAAACAACAAAACACAAGTTAAAACTATTAATCCATAACATATAACAAGTATAACAATATCAACAATATGAAGATTACACAGATCACAAAGAAATGTGAATTTTATATTCTAGAAATCCTGATCAACTTATCTAATAAGTATGATCAAGAGAAAAAACTATAGGCAACACAAGCAATCCTCAATACAATTTCTATACAAGAAGACAACCCCAACCCAGCTCCTAGTTCTACTAGATGCTCAATTCTAGATAATACTATAGCTAAAATTCTCAACATTAACATATCACTATCACTAAAGCTACAATTTTAAGACAATATATCTTGTACTTATAACTTAAGGACAAGAAAAAGAGGATGATTTGCTGGCCCCCTTATTGGAAGACAAATATATAGAACTGATAGAATAAGAAAAAAAAACTCATTGGCAACAACAAATAAAGCAAGAAAACATAGTCCCATACAATCCATATTCAAGTTCAACAAAATCACTAAATAAAGAAACAATTATGGAAATTTAACCAACATAAACAATAGAAGTCCCCAACAATATCGAAATAGAAATGGGTAATAAAGAAATTGAAGATTAATTGGAAATGAAGCAAATTCAAGGAGAAGTCAAAGGAGACAATATCGCAGAGCTACAATCCTATAATACTAAAAATAGATCAAAATCAACTAGTATTAATCCATTTCACATTATCAAAAATAGAGCATACAAACTGGGAACCTTAACATCCAGAATACTAGGAGAAAGTGAAAAAGAAAGAATAGCATATCTCCAAAATGCTCTTAGCTTATCAAAGGAACTTCAATTATGTACAAAAGAATTTCTCAATGGTAATTCTTAAACAATCTTCACTTTCAAAGAAAAAGAAAATGCACTGAATTGTTTAGAGAAAGTCAACAAAAAAGAGGGTAAAAACTTCACAATAATACCTATAAGTATAGAAAAATGGGAAGAGTCAGAATTTTCATCTGATAAAAAGATTTTCAAGGAAAAAACAGAAGAAGAGAATAAGATCTATTTGTAACCCTAATTGATATAGATCATAACTATACATGGCAAGAAGTTAAGGCAACTTTACAGATATATGGAAAACTCACCAATATCTATATATACAACTACTTAAGATCATAATGAAGAATCAAGGTACAAATTACTTCTCATAAACAAAACAATAAGTTAAAAGATCTATGGATAATTCCCATTAAAACAGAAGTAATCAGGGCTATTTTCACTCAACATAAATCTACTGATCAAGAAGTAAACAAAATTAATAAAGAACGTAATAGCCAGTCCTTAAGGCTATATAGAACACACAACACTTTTACAAGCTTATTAGTATGTGTCTTAAAACAAACCAAAGCAAAAGCCTGCTATATATCCAGAAACACATATATACTCAAGAGAAGAGGATACACAGTTATATGTTTTGTAACAGCAGAAGATCTTAATAAAGCAATCAAACAACAAATTTTTCTACATGAATACAAACTTACATGAAGTGCTAAAGAATATTTCAAGATAGACACGCAACAACAGGATGAAACCATAGAAGAAGCAAACATCTTATCACAAGAGGGACATGTAAAAGCAAAATATAGAACTAGTAGTATTCACATTAAAGAAACAGATGAATCCAGTACAAAACAACATAACAATCACTTGGGTAGAATAGATATTAGATTCAATAGAAAGTCTACATGAAGAGAAGCCCCTATAGAAGAAACTGATCCTGGATATGATACAGAAAACTCTGATACAGAGTATGAAAAAAGAAGATCAAGATTCTATAGAACAAATACAAGAAAGTTAAGACTAAGACACAATCAACAACCAGCAACAGGAAACAATAAAAAACTGATCAATACACAAAAGAGAAGATATAGAACATATAGTTCTAAAATTATCAACAATGTGATCACTGAATCTGAAGCAGAACAAAACCCATTGCAACAAATTCTATATAGCCTAAACAAACTAAACAGTAGAATGAGTCACATTGAAAAAGAGATCCAACCCTACTCTGGATCTATAAGATGGAAAAGAGCTAATTATTCCTAAAAGTTGTAACAGTCCAAATAGGAAATATCAGTAAAGAACAAGATTCACAAGAAAAATCTAGTACTTCCTGGACCAAAAACAATTCCAAAAACAACAATATAACAACAAATACAGTACATTCTTTTCAAACAATCTCCCTATCATTACACAATACCTAAACAACTTCATCAAGTCGATCAAAATAAATACCATTAATAAAAACCTTAAAGAACAAACAATATATCAGAATGATAAATTACAATCCATTATAGAAGAAACTATAACTATAGGAACACACAACATAAGAATAATAAATACAATACTAAACCAACAGTGTTTATATGACAAGATACAAGAACTAGATATAGGAATCATGGGTATCAATGAGACAAAACTAAGGAGTGTTACAACAGAACATGCCTTG
This sequence comes from Acaulospora colombiana, assembly GCA_910592055.1. Classification (NCBI taxonomy): domain Eukaryota; kingdom Fungi; phylum Glomeromycota; class Glomeromycetes; order Diversisporales; family Acaulosporaceae; genus Acaulospora; species Acaulospora colombiana. The sequence continues at coordinate 8,507 of CAJVPT010005535.1, read as the reverse complement.
AAGTTCCAAAAGACACATAAATTCTTCTACAGTTGTAATGACATCAAATACAGAGGATCAGATGTGGATCTCCTTATAAACAAGATATATGAAAAGAAACTGAAATCAATTGAAAAAATAGAAGGTTATATCATAGGCACAAACTTCCTTTCAAAGAAATGTAAACTATATATATATCAAATCTACTTATCATCTGAAAAGACAGAAAGTAGATAACTTTAACAAATACTACAAAAAAAAACCTAAACAAACAATGACAAAAATTCAAGATCATCATTATGGAGATTTTAATGCTGTAGTAAATCCAATAACAGATCAACCACTATCTGAAAAGAAGACAATATAATATAAAAAAGCTAAAATTGGTATCTTCAACTTCTTAGAAGATTTAAACTTTACTGATATCTACAATATATGGAAACAAAACAAGAGTATATATACATGGTTTAATAATTATGCTTATAGCAGAATTGATTATATCTGGTCCACAATTGACATCATTCAAGAGAATCTAAATGATTTTAAAAACATTCCAATAGATCAGTTACAAATAGTGATCATACTCTTCTCCTAATTAGGTTAACAAATGACAACTTTTTAAAAGATAAACAGTATTTAAACCAGAAAAGAACACAAGACAAAAAAATCCCTGATTCTGTCAACTCAATACCTATTCAATGGGAAAAATTTTAACAATGGACTGAAACCAAAATAATAAAATATAACTGATTACATCCATGTATTAAAAACTCAACATGAACTCAAATAAGGCTGGATCAAGCATAGCAGAAACTTGAAAATATTCTTGTCAAAGGTGTATATAAAACTCTCAAAAAGAAAAGAATATATTCAATACCAGAAAAGAAAAGATTTGATTTGCCAATAAATAAACAAGAGTATAAAGCTTATAAAGAAGTCAACAGAGTTTACTACTTGCTAAAAAAGACTTATCACAATTGGGATGCAAACACTAGAGACAAACTTATACAAGCAATCAATAAACTCTACTTCTTATGCAAGGAAACAGAGAATTAGAATCTTATAGTTCCTCAGTCCTTAAAAGAAGCTCAAAAATATCTTCAACATAGAACATACATTAAGAATAGCCTGTAAAAAGAAAGAGAGTTTATATATCAAGAGCCAGATCAACAAAGCACTTGAAACCAGATATGAAGATCTTAAAAGCAATCAAAAACGAATGCTACATTCTCAGATAAACTGAAAAAGACCCAAGATAACCTTAGATCGAGTTAAGACCAGAAACCAAGATGGAGAAGATTATATTGCTACAAACACACAAACAATCAAACAAGTGGTTGAAGACTATCACTGAAAAGCCTTCAAGCAACGAAATACTAATTATGAGAAGAGAATATCAATCAAAAGATTGGATAAATCTAATATGGTATTCTCTTTTACAGGAAGAAATTACAATGAGACAACATTAAAAACCTTTCTAAAAAGAAAGCATCTGGTCCATTACATATCAGTTATGAAATACTAAAAAATATGGGCCCTCAAGAAAAAAAGGCTCTCAAACAACTATATGTTTAGATAATTAAGATAGGCTATATGCCAAGAAAATAGAAAGAAAACAATATCTATTTAATACCCAAGACAAAATTATTGAACTGCAGTCTAAGCAACACAAGACCCATAATATTGCTAGAGACAGCAAGAAAATGCTTCATCAAAATATTGACCAATAGACTTGCCAGTATATGTAAAAAGCATAAAATTCTATGTAGACCTAATTTTGCAAACTTACAAGGAGAAAGTACACTGAACCTATTTAACTTTATAATAATATTTGTGAAGAAGCCAGAGAAAAGAAAAAGGAACTATGGATTTTTTTTTTTTAGGACACAGCCAAAGCATATGATACAATTAGCCTCAAGATGTTGAAAAGATCTATGAACAGAATCTGTATTCCAGCTACTAGTAGACAATTAATTATAGATCTCTTTGAAAATAGAAAATGTAGAACAATTCTTCTAACAGAGCTTTCAGATTCAGTTATAGTTGGTGATGAAATGAATCAAGGAAAAACAATCTCACCTTTACTTCAGAGAATTTTTTATGACCCATTATTATGCAAAATTCAAGAAAATCTAAACTATGGATACACAATAGAAGAAGAATGGATACTGGACTTTCAAAAGCCATACCTCAAAGAAAAACCTTCTCTAAGACAAGCAGTAATAGCATACATGGATGATACTACTTGGATTTTCAAATCCAAAACTAATATAGAACGTATCTTAGAAGATGCCAGACAATTTTACCAGGCAAATAATTCACAAATCAACAGTGAAAAATCCATCCTCCTGATCTTCAATCAGAACAGTACAGACTCAGGTACAGTTCATGCAGGGATAGACAAATTAATAGTCAAAGAACTAAATAAATATGATCAAGCAAGATTCCTTGATATCTGGTTAGGAAAAAGACATAACAATTGGGATACTATTAATCTACTCAAGACAGAGATCAGAACAGTAATCCAAGCAATTAGCAACAAAAACCTAACCAAAAAACATGCCAGATATATTATCAATAGAGTTCTAATCTCTCGTATAGAGTACAGAATGCAGCATATACACTTGAATGAGAAAGTTTGCCATGATCTAACAGCTATATATAGAAAAGCTTTAAAAAATAAAACCTTAATTTGTAGAACAATGCCAAATAGTTGTATACACAACAAATAAATCCATGGGCTCAAAAGTGTATGGGAAATTCATCTCGAAAGTCATATAACAACACTGTTGTATCAACTAAATAACAATGAAGCTCCAGGAATTGCAACAATCATCCAATTTAAACAAAGTCAACTCAAATACTGGGAGCCCAAAAACATACTTGATGATTTAGAAGAAGTCAAGACAATTGAGAAAGGTAATCTTGCTGCTGCAACTCTGGCCATGGCAAAGAAGCTACAAATTACATATAATAATTGTAGATGGAAAAAGATCTTTGATACTCAAGGAGGTATCATGTCTATCAAGATGATTATAAATGATGAGAAAGAATATATGAAAGCTATTCCTTCTCTAAAAAGAAATAAAATAATGTTTTTGGATCAACTAATTAATATGACCACACTAATAATAAGAGAATAGAGAAATTCAAATTTTTGTCAATACTTGTAAAAGTTCTATTTCAAGCTGATATACACAAACTAGAACAAAGATGACAGAATAACAAGATCTGTTAAAACAATCCTACTGAACTTTAAAATGGATTGAACATGAACTTCAAATAGTAAAAGTGGTTCCTAAAATAGATAAACGGAAAACCAATTGGGAAGTTTTGATTGAAACAACAGGAACTACTATAGGAAAAGTCAAAAGACAAAACAGATAAGTACTTTTCACACCATATTAGCTCACCTATAATCCTAGCACAAATAATACTATCTGTCATCCTCATACATTCAAATAATCAATGATTTTACACACATCTCAAACCTGGTTATTACCACAACTAAATAGACAAAAAAGTTTTAGGAAAAAGAATCTACTTATACTTCAAGAAACCTTACAGATTGATAGTAGGGATCGCAATGGATCGGATTGAATCGGATTTTAGGTTAATCTGATCTGAATCTGATCAGATCAATTTTTATTTAATCTGATTCATATTCGAACAGATTTATTTTTATATAATCCATATTTATTCAGTTAATCCGATATTTTTTTAATCGTATTTTTTTTTTTTTTTTTTTTAATTCATTTTTCCCTACTTAATGTTTACTTGCCATCTTTAAGTTTTATATATAAACATTTAGCTAATAATTTATATTTTTAAAATTTAAAATTTATTGCCATTCATGATCATTGTCTTCTAAATTAAAATATACACCTGTATAATTTAAATTTTCTGCAGTACTGCTACTGCCTTGATTTTTTTTTATCAATTCTTCCAGTACTAGCAAAGCAAGGAGATCTTGTTGAAATTGCTCTTGCCGATACTTCACATGCTTTTATTTTTCGGTACCTTCTTTCCATTTTTTAATTATTGTTACTGTTTTTTTTGCCAGGTTTTGTGATAAACCACTAGTTATATCTTTCTTTGGCAAAACAGTTGTGCCATGTAGCTCTTTTTCTGGCCAGCAAAAAGAGTGTTGCCTTGTATAAAAATTTAAATAAAAACTCAGTATTTTACATTTCAAACTTTTTTATTGTTTTTATAAAAATACCTGTCATCTCTACTTTTATTCCCCATTTAGCCATGTAGAAGTTGTCTCTTTTGAAATCCCCTTCTCGGCAAGTAAATTCTGGATCACTTTTAGAGCGAATTCCTTTCAGGCAGCTGGCTGCAATTGCATGGTCCAGGAAATTTATATCAGCATAGGCAAATTTGCTGTACTTCCAGGATGCATATACTTCACAGAGACCCAAGGGATGGTTAAGCTTGATTTCCTTATTGTCGTAAAAAACTGAGATACCTTTTTTAACTGCTCCATACTTATTTCCATCTCACCTTGAAAGCCCATGCTCAGCAATTTTTGGCTATATACTCGAAGTCACATCGGTAGGAAAAATACCCATTGTATAGTTAAACAGAAGGCTATTTATTGTGACAACTTTTTTTTCGTATAAGTACTGCTGGCTTGTTCCTTGTAACTCTTTCGGTATATTAAAAACATGTGTAAAAATTCCACATTCCCTTGTCGACGAGTATCTAAAACTTGTTGTCAGTATTGCTCAAGTATGAAATTAAACACATATAAAATTTATATACCCAGTAGCTGCCAGTGCTCCTTGGTTAAGTTTCGATATACCATCAAATTGGGCAATCCTTCTTCGTAGTTGAAACATTTCCAGCATTGTACCTTGTATGATATTTAAAACCTCGGGTCCAATCCGATTACAATATACAGCAAGCACCACCTTGCCTGAATCTTTGTCACGAATTATAATTTCCTCATTTTTATTACATTCGGCAAATAGGAGGTAGCATCAATGGCTTGTACATGTGAAGGCAGTGGATTTACTTTTTCGTACATCCACTTTTCTTTGATTTTTTTTTTGTTATGTCCAGGCAAGGGCTCAAGAACTATTCTTTTTACATTATGGACATCGGAAAAGTGTTTTTGTATCATCAGGTTCTCCCTGACCTGAAATATAAAGGTGTTAATTTTGTTTTTTATTTTTAAAACTTTTTGAACTTACAAAATTTTTATGTGTTTTTATTTTATTTTTTTTCACTTTATCAATGTCTGCTTTCAAAGCAGCTGCAGTTTCTACATCATCGGCATGGCAAAATCTCAGGAACTTCACAAATTCTCTCCACCAGTTTTCCTAATTTTTTATTAACATTAATAAAATATATACAGCAAGTACATATACTTCGATATATTTACATTTGAAAAAGAATTGATATTAGAATCAGACATAGCCAGTAGAACGCTTGTTAATTTAGTGGAAGAATTTTGCAGGCAGACAATATACTCCCTAAGATTATCATTTTTCAACGACACAAGGAAATATAGGGCAGCAGTATAGATTTCTATATATATTTAAAAAACAGGAATTAGCTATATATATACATGTACAGCTTGCCAATACAACAGATAACGAAAAACATAGCTGCAAGTCAAATTATCGACAATCTAACTTGCAATCCTCAAATACCTGCTTAAATGTTCGAGAGCCCTGCTTTAGTCCAGGGTTTTGCACCGGAGGCAGTAGCAGCAATGTAGCAGATTTAAGCTTGCCTAGTATTTTATCGACAAAATTTAATATACAGTATTAGTTCAGGGTTTCCCACTGGAGTTAATATCGAACTTTATCGATAACAGCTAGTTGTACTTTTACGAAGGACAGCCTACAAGTATTAGTCCAGGATTTTCTATTGGAAGCAACTCATAAACTTGCCAGGTAAAAAGCTCTTAGATTTTTGTTCCCCCCCTTCGATTGTTTTACTCATCATTAGCTTTGACCTGTTTCTGTTTCTTTGAGACATGCATCGTATTGCCTATACCAATGTTTTAGAAATAAATATAAAAGCTCCAGCAGCAACAAAATACCAGTTCCTTGTACTTACTTGACTGTAAATATGGTGGGAACAGGGAATCAATATAAAGGTGTGGTCAATAGTTGAGGTGCCAGGTTATTTCGATAAAAGATGCCAGATAAAGTAGCTGGTAAAGATGCCAGTTTATTTAATTGGTAAAAAAAGATTCAGGTATATAGTTGCAATAAAATAAAAGTAGTTAATGTAACAGCTCTAAGAACATTACCAAGCAATAAAAATATATCTTCGATTGTAGTTGGGTGGTGGCAGACAGCTGTATATATTTAAATAAAATCAATTATTTAGTCAATATATAAATAGGTATATACATCCTTTCGAGAACTAGCAAGAAAGATAAAAACATTTGCAGGTAAAAAAAAATTTCTAGACAAGATACCTGGCAGCAGGGATAGCAAAGCAATAAAAGTAAAAGGAGCAAAATAAAAAATCAACAAAAAAATTGAAAAAAGTTTTTTTTTTATTTATTGTTCAATTGCATTTTTCTATCATAGATCACTCTTGTATTGATTGATTTTTAACAATTGCTATCTACCCAAACAATTACAACAATTTGCATCAATTGGCCTACACCAGTATTATATTGGTCACTGTAGCAGTATTGTTATATAAATTCTGCAACCTATTGGCTGCTTGTTCATTAAAATTTTTTTTTATTTTAGAAAAAGCCTAAACAATAAAGATGGCTCTGACAATACATTAAACAATACAACAAAAAAAAATTTTTTAAAATAAACCACCAGCATTTCTTGCCAAAGGCCCTTTCCATTATGATCTCAAGCACATGCATGCTCTGACTGTTTTGCCTAATAGCCGATTTCTTTTGTCGGTTATTAAATTTTTGCTTGCCGAAAAGACTTATTCCGATGGAACGCTCGTTGCAGGTGCTGCCAAATAATCACGTGTCATGAGTTTCAAATATAGAAATTGATATTCATGCATTTTCTACTACTCTAATATATCAGTTTCATCACCCACATTTGGAAGAGAAAAATACAGCTGTAATTCATCTGGTTTTTCTACATGATGCCGCTTAAACAACTTCGAACTAACTGTCCTTTGAATATTTTTGCCACTGCCTGATGTAGTATTTTCTATGCCATGCTTCTTGTATTTTTGAAAAGCTTTTAAAAAACTTTAAAATTGTAACATGTTTAAATTTATTTTATCGTATTTAATAAAATATAAAAATATACTTATCTTTCTTTAATTTCATTAACCATTTCTTTCCACTTATTTATTTCATAATATTTTATTTTAAATCTTAGATCTAAAATAACTGCCAGCAAGTTTGCTTTATTAGTTTTGTTATAATACTCTTTAAATTTTTCTAAACAAGCAGCAGCTGCTTTTTTTATAGTTTTGTCAACTTCTTTTTTACTATACATATCTTTTAAATAGTCAATTAATATATTATACCCAAGAATGATCAAGAAAAGTATCAGATAGCTTGAAGTTGAAATTATTTCTGTTGTGTCTTTAAACTATCTGAACAATTCTACAACCTGCCCGAATATATTTCAATCATTATCAGTAAATATATATTGTTTTAATTCTTGGCTTTATTTTATTTATTATTATTTTTTTTTTTTTTAACGGGCTCATGCCTAACTTTATTGGTTTCCAAATTACATATATACAGTACACAAAGCACGAGTACAGGAATGTATATTCAGGGACTATAAATATAATAATAAACTAAAGCTATTTCTAAAGTTACATCAAGGCTATTGCCCTTTCTTTTACAAAAGAAAAACCAATATCCCTAGAGTGTGCTGATGTCTGAAAATAATAAAAAGAAAAAGAAAATTGAACAGTTATGTGCCATTTGGAGTGGGTATCGGTTTTGTTTCTTGGTCTATGTCTGTCTTGTCTTAAATTCCCCTATAGGAAAGTCTGGGGAGAAGTACTTCTACTGAGTTTTTTACGGAGATAAGTTGGAGGCCATAGAGGAGACTTTACAGTTTTAAGGCTTGTGGGGAGGGAGTAACCAGGAAGGCCCAGGTGATATATTGGTGTCCGCATGAGTGACTTGAGAGTCTTTCAGTATATCATCAATTAAACCCATTCCTATTTAAATATGGGAATACTTATCCATCTGTGCCTCTTATTTCAGATTTAATTCCTTATAGAAAGGACAGCACCTAGCCTCACGGTAGGCATACCCTGCTGGTGGCCGTTGGTATTAGTGATCGATGAGGATCTCCCAGATTATCCAGCCGGCTCACACATACTGCTGACATTTTCGGACTCGAGTTTCAATTGGTGAAGTGGTGTTAGCCTTCCAGTCTTCCAGCTTAGGAATTTTTGAAGATAGGATGAAAACTTCCTGGGTTGCTTTGCGCATAAGCTTTACTACTGAGTATCCTTGATAGCTTCTTGCTTTCTCTGGTTTAGACTTTTCTGAGCAGTAGAGGTTGGGAACTTACCTGACATACAATCAAGAAGTAGGTGGCTCTGACTTGAAA
>CAJVPT010005534.1:0-12086 GCA_910592055.1 Acaulospora colombiana | reverse complement strand
CTTTGCTTATCTGATGGAATATAGACCTGTATAGTACAGATCTGTTTCTTTTTCATCAATAGATTGGCAGCTATAATATATCTATCTTCTTCTTCGATTGATGTTACCTTTTTCTCTAGGTCTCTTTTAATAAGAAGGCTAACTCCTGCTCCAAAGGGTGTATTAGGATTGGTACTATAGAAATATTTGTAGGCTCTTTGTTTGTCGAAAGTCCATTTGGCATTAGCTTGGGTAAGTTTTGTTTTACATAGATCCATTATATCTATCCCTTGTTCTGTAATTTCTTCAATTAGACTTCTTTGTTCGTCTTATCTGTGATATCTCTGACATTATGTGTTCCGATTCTAATTATCCTTTTTTGTATATCCCCCATTTCTACTTGTTCCTTTTCTTTTATTATGTTTTTTTCTTTTTTGTTAAGGAAAGTATCATGTTCCTTTTATAAGAATGTTGTTAGATCTAAATTATCATGTTGTTCTAATGAAACCTCTTTTTCTTGTATTTGTTCTTTGTCCTTGTTGTTAGTTGCTGTTGAGGATGAAGCGGGCATGTTCACCTCTTGTCTCTTTGAGTTGCCTGTTGCACCATTTTAGGAGTGATTGACCCCTCTTCTACCTCTATTTATCTTGTTTGAAGTTGTTTATCCTTCAAGTCTATTTATTCTACTGCTCAGTTTTTCAAGATTGGCCAAAATAAGCTGCAAAAGGTCTTGGTTACCTTCTACCTCTGATTTGGTATCTTCACTGCTGATATTCTGCTGGTGAGTCCTTCATCTTCTTATTGACTCTCTATTACTACCTGTAGCAGAATATCTAGTTGTTCTATAATTCTCTTGCCTTACTCTATTATTATCTCTTTGTTTTGTTTGTCTTTAGTTTCTGGAGCATGTAGATTTTATAGTGTAGGAATGATTATAAGAGGAGAAAGAAGAGGATCTTACAGACTCATAGCCTGATAGTGAATTTAAAGTTGAGTCATTATCTATGTTGATTTCTTGAGATCTATAATAATGTGATTTCCTTTCTTCACTTATAGGGCTAATATTTTCTCTATTGCTGGGATTCTTCACACTCCAGGATAGTCTTAAACCTTGTAAAAAAATATATCATTTGTATGCCTTGTCCCTATCCTCTCTTGTCACGAAATAGACAACTATAAAGTTCTATTTCTTTAATGAGTAAGGGTTTTTGGGAGTATAGCATGCTTTTGCTTGGATACCATATAGAGCTCTTGCTATCAAGCTGATATATATTTTGTTTGTATCCAACAGTCTAGCTAAGTTGATATTTCTCTCGATTAGGGTGGCATTTATTTCTTCATCAGTCAACTCTGATTTAGTGAAGATGACTCTGAATGTTTCAATACCTATAGGTATTGTTCATGTTTCTGTGAGATCCCATTTAATATATTTATGAAACTTGAAATAGGCCTTGGTCCTAGTCTTCATCTTGGCCTTATAGATATGAATGTTTTGAACTGTTTCATATCTCTTGAGATGTTTGGCTATATAACTTCTGGAAATCTTATGATCTAGATCTATTAGGCTGACATGACATATATCTGATCTATTTTTCCCTTTAAATTCCTGGAAGACTTTTCTGTTCTTTTCTCTTTTGGTTGTACGGATAGAACATAAAGTGTGAGGAGTTATTTGTTGAATAGTAAAATTATCCTCTTTGTGGTTTATCTATTCTATACAGTTTAGGACATTCTCTTCCATTGATAAATTCTTTCTTCAAGAGGTGTCTTTCTCTCTGTAGTAGTTTCAAGATATTGCTTAGATAGGCCTTGGCTTCTTTTTCCCAAGTCTATATATTCCTTCTCTTCCTATAAAATATGGGTTTGTCGATAGGGCGAAGTTCCTGTTTCTTGTGTCATGTTAATTATAATCACTAATGTTGTTGTCTTTTATTTTTTCTTGAAGCCTTTGTATTTCAGCCTCTTCTTGTTCATGATTACTGGTTATTGTGATTTCATTATCTATTATTGACTTAGTATCTACATGTTCTGTGATCTCCATTGGTTGACTTTTTGGCTCCTGTGGGTCACTTACATTCTTAATAATTTCAATGAATTTGTCTTCTATATAAGACTGTAGAAGATCTTCTTTTCCCTTTCCTTATTGCCTAAAATATAGGATATGTAGAGTAAGGATCCATTCCTTATGGAATGTTGTTCTGTCTATTCCTAGGATATTAATGATAATACTATCTAGGATAGTAAAAGTCTTTGGTGCAAGAGTTGTTTGTTCTATTGGATATCCTTATTTTTGCTTTACCAACTGTTGAGATGCCTATAGTTCTGAGATTTTATCATGCTTTCTTGAAAGCTTGACTAAAATATTCAAAATATCCTTCTCCCTTTTATTTACTATATGAAGAATACATTGTGCTCTGTTCATATTGGCTGTGTCACGTGCTTATTGGATGAGTCACACTTCGCAGATTAACTCTGTTTATTTGTTTACTTATTCAGATAGTATTACTGGGGTTGCCTAATCTATCTTTTGTTTTAGTAGATCAATTGTGGGGTAAACACGAGTTATAGATTGTTTATCTGTTTATTTATTGATTTTAGTAACATGTGTGCTGATCCTATTAAGGGGTAAACTGGATATGTGAAACGTGTTTTGTGAATAGCTAGAATACGTGTTGAGCTTGTTTATCTGTTTAGAGACGTGTCATATAATCTATTGTTATGTCTCTATTGTCTAAAGGGATGTGTTCGTATTTGCATTATGTGCTGGTTGTTTATATGTTGTTGATGTGTTGTTATTAATAATCTCTAGCTGTTGCTCTTGGGTTCCTGTTGTCCTCTTGAGTCTTGCAAATTTTGAGTTTTGACTGGTTTACTAATTGAAATTACTATATTGCCAGGTTCTTTCTAATGTCTAGAAAGGTATAAATCTGTACTGGCCTGGTTTGAAGCCAGGAGAGTTGATGTTGGATCCCTTGACCTTACTGTGATTTAGATTTACTTTTGTTTTTCCTTTCTCTCAAAAATTGATGGATAAAGTACTAATGTTATTTTGATATACTTTTTTCCTAGTGGCTTGTTTCTAGAGCTTTATGTATTGCTCCCAGTGGGGTAATGTAGTTGTGTTTCTCTTTATTGTGTTTGCTGAGCTTGGATTATATTATCCTTTTTCTCTAAATAATTATCAAAAAAGAAAATTTTTAGGAAAAAAGTGGATTAGCAGAAAGAGTTTTTTTTTTATCTTTAATATGTAATTTTACTTCTATTTGAAAACCATAACAATATAAAGTATATTATTGCTATTCTATTTAAAATATTATAATACTTATAGTTTTTAAAGAATCTTGAACTGAAGCAATACAATAATAATGAAGAATAATGGTAATTATAAAAATAAATTTTTGTTAAATTATTAATATTTAAGTTTTTATTTATAAAAATATAGAGCACAGATTTACTAATTTTAGTTATATGATTAATAACTTTGAGTAATAATATAGACATTGAAAACACTAGATTAATAAATGAAGTCTTATATTAAATGGAGCTAAAACAGAAAATACTATTAATAATATATTAAATTTTAATATAAAAATCAATTTATTTACTTTTGATAAGACTAGATTTAAGAAAGTATAGATTTTAGCAGAAACAAATGAAAGTCACAATATAGTTTTTTTAAATAATATCAATAATAATATTAAAATAAATAGTAATAATATAGTATATCAATATTATCAAAATTTAATTTAATTTATTAAAGTTTAATTTAGTATTATCAACAAATAAAAATAAATATTTTGAAAACTTGAAAAAATACCACAATAAAAAAATAATATCTTGTTCAATTATAAATATTACTAATAGTTATATTCAACTTGTTTAGTTTATTTATTAAAATAAAAATCTCTTTCTTAACTTATTGATATATAAAAATTAACAAAACTATTTTTTTATGAGATATCAAAGAACTAATTGTTGATAATTGAAGTTTATCAGTTTCATTTTAATTTTAATCAAAACAAACTATATTCAAAAATAAACAAATATTATTAATTAAGAAAAGGTAGATTTTTTTTGATATTTTTTATTTTATAATATATTTAAATTTTTTTAAATTAAATTAAAACATATTTTTGAAGAAAATATATAAATATTATATATTAAACTTATGGTTTACTCTATATTTAAATAAATAGTAAAATTAGAATTTTCTAATAATAATTTGAAAACTGAATATAAATTTTTATATATTTGTTTAAAATGGTTTATTATTTATAGAAAACATTTTTATAAATAAAAAGACTATGGAAATAATTAAGTTTTTAATATATAAATATATATAAAAATAATATAAGCAAAATATTTCAAATTATGTATCATTTAATTTTATATATAACTAAAAATATTAATAAAAAAAAATAAATCTTTTATCAAGTTTGATTTTTATTTTATAAGTATTTTTTAATATCAAGTCTTTTACAAAAACAATAAGTTTTTATAATCCTTTTTTTTTATTAAAACAGGTTTAGGATTAAAATATATTTATTTAAAAAAACTTGAGAAAAATATAGTATTACTTTTAAACTGATACTAATTTTGAATAAGTATTGAGAATCAAAATATAAAATATATAAAACAAGATTCAAAAAAATAAAGATAAGCTTAAGAGTTCAATATTATTAATGAAATATCAAAAAAATTTTTCTTAAATTTTATTAAAAATTTTTAATAGATTTATAAATATATTATAAAGAAAGAAATACATAATTATAATAAAATAAAAAAATAAAGAGATATTTTATTAAAGTATATAATATAATTTTTTTCACTAAAACACTTTTCTGAAAATTTCCAGATCCTTATAATTCCTTTTTAAAAATTATCCAAAAAAAAGAGACAATATCAAATACAAAAAACATATTCTTGCAATAATAACACAAAATCAAAAACAATCCTATATAAGATAAGATTGTACTGGATACTTTAAACTAGTTGATTGTTAAAGATCTTTATTTCTATCAGTTGCTTTATCTCTTTAACTTATAGAAAAGGAAACAAACAAATAGTAACTGATTCATAGTTAGAAAAAGGGGAGCAATATCAATTTTACAAAGTTTGCAGCTAAGTCAGTACAGGTTAATACCTTTTTTAATACTATAAAAAATCTTGAAAAGAGATATATTAGTTCAATAAATCAAATAATCTCAAATTTTCCAAGGCTCAGAAGGACATTAAAACTTCTCAAAATCAAATTAGTTTAAAGTACAGATTCTTAATTCCTTAATATCAAAACATATCAACAAGCAGCATGAACATTTACATATGTAAGGATCAGCTTTCAAAATATATTTAATTAAGATTCACCATAACAATACAATTAAGCTATTATATTGATAAGATTATAATATAACAAAATAATATCAAGTGGTTGATGTTAAAAAGCTATCAAAACATTTCAAATATAGATGGCAAACCAGTCAAAACAAGTAAATAATACTGGTATCAAATAATAAATAATAATATGAATTCTATCCATATCAAAACAGAATTAGCAAGCTTAATAATAGTTATTAAAATAGTATTAAAAACAAAAATTAATCTGCTTACTTGATTACTCATAATACAATACAACTATATAACAATAATATCAATTTATATATATAAACTATTATGGATAACGTAAAATAGATACTTTAAATAGTAAACAAAAGAAAAGAATATATTATTGATATACTAGTTTAACTGGCAAAGAAGTATAATAAAATGGATCAGCTATGGGCTACACAATAGATTACCCAATAAAAAGATATAACTAAAGATGAATCTCTAAAGGAGAAGGCAAGGACAAAAGTCAAATATCTCTCATTAAAAAACATTTAAATTTTTAAATTAATAACTATAAAAAAACTACACACAATTGTTTTCCATTATCTAAATTATTGATTTATAGCATTTCTCGACTTTTGTTCCTATTAAAGTAAAGAGTCATGAATTTTGTTCCTTAAAAAGAAACATAAGGGATCTGTGAAATTTTATGTATCAAATACAGTATTTTAGGAACTTATAATTGAATATAACTCTTTACAATGATATAATAATTGCCACTCTAAAAACATGTACTATATTGAATAGTATTATTATCAAAATTCTAGAAATAAATAAAACAATATTTCACAAAGAGCAAATCCTTATACAATATATCATCTATTTCTGACACAATAGAAAGGGAAAGAAGGAGAATCTACTTCAACTTTATATAGAAGATAAATATTTAGATATAATCAAGGAAAAGTCATCCAGAATATAATACACTTCAATAGAGATCACTACTAAGTTAGAAAATGAATTAACATTGGACAATGAAATAATAATAATAAATAGTTAAAAATAGGAGAAAAAAAAAGCAAAAATACTTAAAGACAAAATTCAAGGCTATAATATAAGTGAGTATAACTCCTATGTAACAAGAAATAGGCAAGCAACTCCATTAATAGACTTCTATTTTATAAACAAAAAGGGTAAATACAAAGTAGAAGCAATAATAGTCAATATTTCAGGAAACAATTAAGAAGAAATCAAAGTATATTGGATAGTATACTGAAATTGACATGAAATAAATATAACTTTTTTCAAAAAAAAATTTATTAATGAAAATGAATGATTAAACTTTCACTTGAAGAAAGAAGAAGATCTTCTCAAGTGTCTAGAAGAAATTAACAGAAAAGAAGAGGCCTTCTGTTTATAACAGCTTGTAAACAAAACCAATAATTAAATACAAAATACAAAGATATTAGCCAAGAAGATCTTTCAATTAATGAAAAAAGAGGAAAAAAAAAATATAATATATTAGCCTAATAGATATAGAACACAAAACTTCTTATCACTTTATAAAAGAATATCTAAAAAGATATGAAAAGGTTCAAAAAATATATATTTAAAGATTAAAACAAAAACAATAATTAAGGCTTATAAAAATAATAATAATAATAAACCCTTTTTGCTGATTCTCTGACCATACACAAAAAAGACAAGTTTTTATATTTCTTGACTAATATAGTCTTCATACTTTCCTTAAAACAACTTGAAGCTTGCTTTCAAGAGTCACTATTACCTTTCTTCACTTGTTTATAAACTTCTTTAAGTAAAAACTTGAGCCTCTGATGGCCTAGATAGACTCAAGCATATACTTTCTCTACTAAAGGTAAGAAGGTTTTAGAAAGTAAAAGGATCAACTGGTGAAGTGTTACCTTCTAGAGCTGAACACAACATAGAGATAGAGGTTTTCTAGATAGGGAAAGGCTTATCATTCACCTTCTCACATACTGTCTCTTGCCCTCTTAAAGTGTCTAAAGTTTTTCATAGTTTTTTGAGGAATTTTGTCAATCTCAGCTTGATTCTGAATTTCTGGTAGTACAATATCACCTGGCTTCTGATTGGTTGATATAAAACACATTAGTAGAAAATGTAAACAAGATTTTACTAGTCATATTTATGTATTCCAATAATATCATTGGTAAAAGAAAGAAAAATCAAGGATATAAACTCTTCTACTTCTTCAAATAAAGTTTAATTAAAGCAAAAAAATCATGAGACCATTAAAATGGGCACTAAATTCCCTATGTGATAAAAAAAGAATTATTTGTTCAAGTCAAGACCTTCAACTTCTTATCATTTTGACCAGTCAAAGTATATAAAGAAGATTATTTCATTATTCTAATTAAACTATAAGACCAAAAAGTAGAGAAATATAAAATACTGCTCTTTTCTAGAATTGAAAATGCATTTCTCCAGATATTGTATAATGATATTGCAATCAAAATGAACATCAGTAAAATTCCTTTAACTAAGTGTGGCTGCTAAAAAATATCAGGAGTTACTTAACAAAACTAAAAAGTCACATAAGAACCTGGAATTCATCATTAATTGTCTTCTTCTATACAGGTGGATACAAAATCAAGAATGAAAGAAAGAAAGCATTGAGCAAGACACTGGATCTAAGTAGGTGATAAGTATCTCAGATGGTCACAAGAAAATAATAAAGAGCACAGATGGATAAGTTTTACAAATAGTTAGAAAAAAGAAACAAATTTCAAAAGAGTTAACTTTTAATGAGAAGAGGTTTTTAGCAGAGATTCTTTGGAGGACATGAAGTATTTTTATTTATTTTTTATTTTTTCTTTTTATGTAGTGCATTTGTACAGTTTTAGATATTCTCTTTTCCTTTTTTTTTTTTTTCCCTTTTATAGTTTCTCAAATTCAGTTCCTTGAAGGATAATAAATAGTAACAATTTATTAGCAATGATAGATAAATTAGAAGGGTATTTATTCAAAATCTATTAAGAAGTGAAATATTGTTTCAAGGTTACACTTAGAGGCTGAAACTCTTTTGAGGATTGAAAGCCATTGATGAATATATTAATACAAATCTTTTAGTTTAACCAAATGGAATTGTTCTATATATCTCTATCAGTTTTCATATAATTAATAAATACATAGTACTGGCCTAACTATGGGTTTAAAAAAAAAAAAAAAGTCAAGGCTTATATCAAATAGCATAGTTACTGAAAAATAAATCCAGAAACCTTATGGATAATCCACCTAGGAATAGAAACTACTAGGGTTATCTTCTTTAAGAAAGAATTAATAGACGGAGAGATTAATAACATCCTAATAGAATGGAATCAAAACTCTGTAATATTACTAGATACTAATAATATTTATTCAAGTCTAATAGCCAGAATATTCAATAATATAGAAGCAAAGACATGTTATACTCCAAGAAACCTTTTTACACTAAAAAAACAGAACTTTACAATCATATGCTTTGTAACAAGAAAAGCTTTCAACAAAGTTTACAAACAACATATCATCTCATAGAAACTATTTATTATAGAGTGTAAAGAATATATTAGTGAAAAATAAGAAGTCTCTTGATACAAAAAAAAAAGAGTCAAAACATAAAATAGAAAAGCTGAAATAGACAATAAGGTACCTATGGACTCACTATCTAACAATAAATCAATAAGCTTCTTCTCATTTGATAAGAGTTATCTGTTAGCAAGAAAGTTATTTTTAAAAGATTAATCTTAAAGAAGTTAAAGAAGATCTTACAGAATACAAACTGGAAGTATAAAACAAAAAAACAATTAAAGGCACAAGAACCCAGCTATAGAAAGTAATAAAGAACCTATTGGTAACCTTAGATACAATTAGTACAGTAGTTTTAATAAAGATAAGTTAAATACAGAAATGGAAATGAGAACGATCCATTATACTATATCTTAACCAACTTAGTAAAACTAAATGGCAGAATAGTCAGACTAGAAGATAGGACAACTATCAACAGACAAGAGAGAAAACAAATCTAGTTTATTCTTAGCAAAAAGGGTAAACACTAACAAAAAAAGAAGTATAACAATATATAATTAAATAATTTAGATTTAGAACTTTTTTATATAATAAAAAAACTGACTTCCTTAACAAAAAGAAAAAGGTAAAGGCAAATAAAATAACAATAAAGAAAAAAAATAATATGGAAAAAAAAATAATAAGAATTGATACATATAATATTAAAGATATTACTGATAAAGTTAATTAATACAGTCTTATAAAATAAATAAGTGAACAAGATATAGATATAGTGAGACTGTATAAAATCAAGTTAATACATAGTAATGCAAATAGGCCTTCGATAATCAGAAAGAGTACAAACACTTTTATAGTACTAATAAAAATACTTCACATGATGCAAGAGTAAGTCTATTAATAAGAAAATATCTTGAAAAACAAGTGACATTAGTAGATGAAACAAATAGTTATATAATTACCATAAATTTGTTAACAAGAAAAAATAAAATCTGTATTATACAGGTTTATATTTTATCAAATAGATATAGATGCTAGAAAATACAAAACAATTTCATAAGTTTTATTAGAAAAAAACATGGGAATGGTTTTTATATAATCATAATAGGTAACTTCAATATGCTATGCAACCCATTAGAGGATAGAATATTCATCTTTAGAATATGTTTCAGGTCTTCTTAATATTCAAAAATTCTTTCTTAATAAATGGAATTTTCTAGATATACTTACAATATAAAAGAAAAAAGACAAAACTCTTACATGACAAGATATTACAAGTAATAGTAGAATAGATTTTATCTGAATATCACAAAATTTGACAAAATATATAATTCTATAATTTAAAAATCAAGATAGAAAGAAACTAATAGAAGTGATCACACTATACTGCTAGTAACATTACAAGATAATAATCTATTTATAAGAAACAAAACCATTAGATACTGCACAACAACCAAAACACAAAAAATTGATCTAAAAGAAACATTTCTTAAACAATAGCAAGCATTTCAAAAAAGTCTAAACCATAAGATCAAAACCTTATTGAAGTTAATATTTAATGAGGAACCTAATGAAAATAAAAAAAAACTACAAGCTAATAAATCTAGAAAACCTTTAAAGATCTAATTTGTAGTACAGCCTTTAACAAATTAGTAACCCCAAAACAGGCCTCAAATAAAAAGAGACAATATAAATATAGTTTAGAATTCATGTAATATAGAAAGACTTTTTAATTAAAAACAGTTTTTAAAAAGTAGAGATATTAACAGAAATAATAAAAGTGTAGAAACTCAATATAACTATTGAGAAACATAATATCATCCTTAATCCATACCATCAAATAGAAAATTATTGCATTCAATTCAATATTTTTGATCTCTCCTGGATATCCTTGAAAAAAGATATCCAAGATGTAATAAAGAGGCTCAAGTTTATATGTCAAAACTTAGAAGCCAAAAATATAAGAGAGAAGATCAGATCAGCATTAAAACAAAGATGTAATAATTTTAAATACAATCAAAAGAAGATGGTAAACTCACTAACAAACAAAGAAAAATGCAAAATAGTGCTTGATCAAATCAAGATCAAACAAGATAATATAGAATATATCAGAATAAACAAAAAAGAGATCAAAAAAGAAATAAGATGATACTATCAAAAGATTTTAAAAAAGCATAATGTTAACTTGGATAATCTTATTGAAGAGTGAAAAAGAGATATACCTCAAACAATATATTCAAGATACATGGTACAATACTTTTCTAGAGTTAATCACACATGAAAAATTAGAAGAAATACTTCATATACTTCCAAATAACAAAGCCATAGAAAAATATCAAATTAGTTATAAAATGCTAAAGAAGTTAAGACAAAAAGAAAAAGAATATTTATGAAAAATATTAAATATCTTCTTAAGATGGGAAGTTATATCTATATATTAGAAACAAAGTCATATATATCCAATAGCTAAAACAAAACCATAGGGATGTGAATTGGCAAATATAAAACCAATTGTATTATTGGAAGTTATTATAAAGTGCTTTACTAAAATATTAACCACTGAAAAATACAGTATATGCAAGATCAACAATATTCTCAAAGATTTCAATTATATAGTGGAAAAAAGTATAGCAAAATTCATTCAAATTCTTAATAACATTTGTAAAGATGTAAGAAAAAACAAAAAAGAGTTATAGATACTCTTTTAAGATACAGTCAAGGCATATAACATTATTAGTTTGAAAATATTAACAAAAACAATAAAAAGAATAAAAGTATTCAAAGGATTTATTAAGATTATGATAAGCCTATTCTAAAATAAAGAGTTTAAAAAAATATTTGAGAATTATCTCATGAAACTGATAAGAACAAGAGATAGAATTGATCAAGGAGAAACTATCTTATTACTTATGTAGAGAATCTTCTATAACCCTTTGCTATATAAAATTCAAGAAAATGAAGAACAAGGATACAAAATAGTGTCTCATAGAATTCAAACTAAATAGTAATACTATTAAGAGACTAGAATTAAGACATATACAGTATATCAGGAAATTTTTTTGGCAAAGATCTCTAGAGATTTTTGGATGTAAAACTTTGAAGGCTCTCCAATATCATTAGAAGTTTTTAGAGTAGAGATTTATATATAAAACTTTGGAGATTTTCTAATGTTTTAAATTTTAATAAAATAATTTCACATTATTATTAAAATATTTATTTTTAAAAATTTATTTATTGAAAAT
>CAJVPT010005533.1:0-12086 GCA_910592055.1 Acaulospora colombiana | reverse complement strand
TATTTTTTATAAAAATTTATATACTTATGTATTTATATATTTTATTAGGTTCTATAAAAATAAAACCTTTGGTGATTTATTATTTTAAATCACCTCGAATTTTTAGCAAAATCACAAGGAAAAACTTACTAGTTAGTTACTATTGGAATAAAATTACCTGGATGACTACTGAGATTTGAAATGAATTTTTAATTCATTTAAATAATCAAATAAAAGAAGATAATAGATTCATTATTCTTCTTTATGACCAGGCACCTGCTCATTGTAATGACAGTAGTTTGAAATCTAAGGATTTGTCTAATATAACACTACATTTACTACCTATTAACACAACTGCACATTTACAACCAATGGATGCAGGAATTATTCATTCAATTAAGGTAAATATAATAATTTTATAATTTTAATGTTTTAATATATTAATTAAACTTAACTTATATAGGTGCAATATAGATGATTGTTGATAAAATTTAAGATAGATCAATTTAATTTGACATATAATACTTCAAGAATTTCTGAAAATATTAATATTAAACATGCAATAGATTGGATTGCAGAAGCTTGGGATAATATTAATCCTAATATTATTTCAAATTGTTGAAGAAAAACTGATATTATTTCTTCTTCTCAAATTCCTCAAGAAATAGATGATTCTCAAACTCCTGCTTCTGATAGTACTATTACTAGTGAAGTAATTTCATTTCAACAACATAATTTAGAAGAAATGGAAAAATTGATTAATCAATTACCATATAATTATGAAGATATTCATAATTATATTGTAAATAATGACTTATTTGAAAATTTAAATATTACAAAGGAGAATATTATAGATTTTATTTAACAAAAAAAGGACAAATCTGATTTAGCAATCAAAAATATAAATAATTTTATTAATTTTATTGAACAAGATTCTAAATTGGATTTGGATAGTAATTATATAGAAATGTCCAATTCTTTGTAGCAAAAAATTTTACAAAAATATAAGAATTGGTATTTTTATTTAAAATATTATATCATATTATATTATATCTATACTTATTTATATAAATTAAATAAATATTATTCACATAAATTGTAAATATAATTCTTAAAAATAATAAAAATTTTTTAGAATTTATTTATAATCGTAGTTACATATAAAATATTTTTTTTACTATATAAACATACTTTTATCAACTAAGTAAATATATTTCTAATATTATTTTCTATATTTAGTGGAATTTTACTAAATTTAAATGGAAATTTATTGTTTAATTATAAATTTGATTTTTTATTAATATTCATATATAACTTTATAATTTTTTATTAAAATTTAATAAAAAACTTACTATAGATAGAGTTTATTGTACTGATTATATTTACATAATTAACTAAAATAAATTTACTAATAAAATAAAAAGTTTTCTAAGAAACAATTATTATAAATTAATGATAATAATTTTAAATTTAACCATTTATTAATGACAATTATATTTTACTGAGTCGATTTTTAAGTATTTGATAGAAATTAATAAAATTCAATATATATGTAAATAAAGATATAATATACAATATTGCTTAATAGAATATTATCTATTAAAATATCAGTTTTAGTAATATATTATATAATGTAATTAAACTCAAAAATTAAAAAAATTTTTATATAAATGTAAAGCTTAAATGTTAATAATAAACATCTTATATAGTTTAATGAAAATTTCATAATATATAGAATTAGTGTGTAATTTAACTTTAATTAATACATAAATAATATTATAATTAATAGAATAAAAAATTTATTATATAACAACTTTTTATATTTAAAAAAAATTTCAGATTTTTCGAAATCCCCCTGTGTATCAAAATTTTCTTTTATTGAGTAAACCGGAACCCAGAAAATTTTGATAATCGTAATTATTTTCCATTAACACATTGATTATTAACTAATATAGACTATTGTGCACAGTTTCTGTTATCAAGAGTTGACCATACATTACACATTTCAGACATCAATAAGTTGTAGGCAAATGCATTAGTGAAAAACCTGACACTATCAAAATCAGGTACTATACTATAATAAACAACTCTCCTGTAAATGCTTGCACTGGTTGTAACATCTTCAACACCACAGACAACAAAGGAGAAATCTGTTGTATAGAAGTACTAAAGACTAGAGCCTTCAAGGTTCCTGTGATCAATACTATAAAATCATATAGCTCACTTGACTCTATATTAAAGAAAAGAATATAAATATTACCAAATAGTATCAGATATTTCTTGACAGAATCCAACTTAATCTTTGATGAACTAGAAATTAATAGCACCCCACATATACTATAAGAACTCCTCCATACCATTAACTTTAACCTCTCAATCAAACAAGAACTTATCCTAATATATCGCAAAGTCAAGGATATAAACAGTCTCCACATCTATACAGATGGAGCATATAACTTTGAAAATGACCCCAACATATGTGTAATAGGTATCAATATCAGGGACAATTATGCAAGTATAGTTACAATCGGACTATAACTAGAAGGACAACTATAAGCACTCAGAGTAGAGATCCTGGCTGTAATAATAGCAATAGCTATAAGCGGACTGAAAAGATTCCTTACCATCGAAACTGATTTACTTTCCCTAATAGGAAAATACAATGCATACAGTAAAAATAACATTAAAAAAATCAAGAAACTAAGGCTCATCAGCAATCACAGCATCATAACAACACACTACCAGACTTTTATCACCTGGCTCAAAACAGATAAACAGAACTACACTACCACTCATCACTTCCTCAAAGCTGACAGACTAGCAAAGTACTACAACAACAACAATGCGACCAGCCCTCAATGACAGCTAATCGATATTACTCTTAGTGATCATATTCTCACGTTCCATTATAAAAATCAAACAGAAATCACCCCAACTGTCTGAAAGGCCCTCAAACAAATTAGGCAAACACAGTTAACATATCAATGGATCACACTCAACAGAAACAAAGACTTAACTAAACAATAGGTAGAAAATATAAACTGGCAAGAAATAGCATAGAGACTC
Organism: Acaulospora colombiana; assembly: GCA_910592055.1. Lineage (NCBI taxonomy): Eukaryota > Fungi > Glomeromycota > Glomeromycetes > Diversisporales > Acaulosporaceae > Acaulospora > Acaulospora colombiana. Next base: position 9,041 of record CAJVPT010005533.1, on the reverse strand, counting down.
CACCTGTCAGCCATTAACCTCAATATAATAGACTCATGGGACTACACACAAAGGAGTTTTGCACTCAAACTATGGAATCAAGAGCTCTCCACAATGGACAAACTTCACATCGGAAGTTCTGACATCTACAAGTCAGACACATACTTCGCATGCCCATATACAGAAGACAATATCCACCTATTCAAATGCTTATTTCATGGCATCGACATTGAACAAGTCATATTGAACACTATATACCAAGAAATAACAGCAGGAATCGACAACAACATTATTTGCAACATCAAACAGGAACTCACATAAATATAGTAGTAAACAATATGTGAAACAAAATCATTATGTGAGGTATCAGCAAAACTATCTTATATATTATTGGCAAATACATTAAATATAGCAAAATAGTAGAGACTGTTAACAGCATCTGCAATACCATCAGATTCTGGATGTACAATATCTGGATCAATAGATGTAAACACCTACACAACTGGAAAAAAAGTTAAGGAATATCAGTAGGAAAAAATAAAAAGAACCACAAGCAATCTCCTTCCAAAACAAAACTCAGAGATCCAATACCCAACAAAATGAATGCATATCCCATAGAACTCATACTCAACATTCTTCACAGAATCCACAATATCTTCGAAATCTACAAGGAACATGCTAATGACACTTAGGTATGTTAGTTCCTAATAAAAACAACATACCACAAGGGTTCAAAGGTGAAGTCTACCGCCAATGGTGGTAAGTATCCATCAGACCAGGTAACAATTAGTTTTATTGTAACCATGTACATTAGACACATGGGAAAAATGTCTGTAATATAATCTTTACTTGACAAAGTAACATGTAATTGTATATAAACTCAATAAAATAAATAATGTTGCCTGTTTAAAAAAAAAAAAAAATTAAACAAAACTAAGTTTCAATTGTATAATTATAAATAGATCCATTATTTATATTAATACTTGATTAAAATATCTCAAAAAAAATAAAGATCTTAGTTTTGGTTTCTCAAAAAAGCTCTTTTACCATTTGAAAAACTTATATAAAAAAAAAGTTTAGATTATTTGCAATACTTTTAGCAACATCTTTTGATATTATTATTATTTTATAAAAAAACATATGTAATTGAAAGTAAACTTTTTTTTTTATTAATATTATTAATAGATTATGTATAATCAAAAGAGCCTGTTTATTTTTCATAAACTAATATTTTTTATATTAACCAATTACCTTTGATAAGAATTTGTACTATTTAAAATTCAGAGTCAAAGTGAAATGAACAAATTTTCCTAAAAACTATAATAGTGTGAACTCTACAAGAATCTGAACAGTTAGAAAGAGAGAAAATAAGCCTTTTTATTGTCTTTATTTCAAAGGTTTAAAAGGCATCCAAGTACTTCACTATCAGTACTTTTTCCTTTAAAAATTTTATTGCTATTGACATCAAAGGAATTATTTGACCTTCGTTGACTATTAGAAGACAGTTTTTAAGTGAAAAGGTTTGTAAACAATAAAGGAAGAGTAGAAATGACATTTTAAGTTATACTTCAAATTGTTTTAAAGAAAGTATTAAGACTTTATTTAGCAAAGAAGTCAAAAAAATTCTTGTGTGCATCTTTTTGTATGTGATCAGAAAATTATAATATACAAAAAATATACAGTATACTTGGTTAGTAAATAAAAAGTTTAATATGCACCAACTTTTACATATAAAATAAAAAGATTAAACTTCATATGTTTAAAAAAGTTTCTATAACCTCACCTAGTAAGGACAACAAATTGTAATGATCTTAAACATTTTCCTTTTATCGAAAGTTTACTGTAACAATGAGCGTAACACGGCCCTAATCCGAACTAATGAAAAATAGCTATAAAAGAACGGTCAGAGAAGTTTATGAATGGCCATTTACTTTCAGTCTCCTTTTCATTACAACGTCGTCGCAATGACTCGTCTAATTATTTGTGTTTTTCTTTTTAACTCTCTTCTCATCGAATTATTGGCATTGACAGTAAATGGATGTATGTATAATTGATAAAATTCTTTGAATGCTTTCTTTATTGTAAAAAATAATTGTTATAACAGTTTTCAAAATAAAACTACAGTATCTAACTCAACTCTTGCTTTTAATGACCTTCCTGCTGATTATTTGAAATCCAGCACCGTAACAGTTTTGGGCCCTAATAGTTTTTCTACGGTATTAACTACTACAGTTACAGGTCTTGTTCCTCCTGGATATACAGTTATCGCTCCCGGCACTACGATCGTTAGTTCTTCAATACCATCGGGTAATACGTACCCCTGTCTATGCTTCAGATAATAATCTTCTACCTACAAATATAACTCACTTTTACTACCCACCTTACTAATTAATTTAAATCCAGCCACCTTTACCGTTTTAGGCCCTTATGATTTTTCTACAGTATTAACTACTATAGGTACAATTCCTGTTCTTCCGGGATTTACAGTTATCTCTCACAACACTACAATCGTTGGTTCTGTATATCCATCCGATACCTCCGCTTCAGGTAGTGCTTCGGCTTCAAGAAGAAATTATATAGTAATATGTCTAGTAGCTCTTTAACTTCTGATGACTCATCTATCAGCTCTTTGTATTCCAGATTCGACTTCGTTTTCTGTTGTTTCTACCTTCGCTAGCTCTTCTACGGCATCCTTCGCTACATCTACTAACAAAACATATTCTTCAACTGCAGGTAGATAGAAAAAAATTTTTTTACATATTTTTTGTTAAAAAATGTACGATATATGTTATTTACTATATTTACTAACTTTCCTATTCGATATTACCGTGACTAAACAGCATTAAAGCCTGCAGTGATTATAGCTATTTCTTTAGGTATTGTTTTGTTTATTATAATAATCGCAATATCACTTAAATATTTGAGTAAATGTACCGAAAAGGTAATTCCTACCCCTGGTTCGCGAATAGCATAAAGAACTTGCACTAGAATTGCTTTATTTGTTTTTAAGAATTTTGTGAAAAATCTTTTGTTATTGAAAAGAATTCTCATGTGGGATTTGATATGGAATTATTATTAGTACTCATAATTCTCATGAATTTTAGTGTAACTTGTATCAATAATTTGTTATTTTTGTTTAGTGATAGCAACAATAAAATCCTGTGAATAAGGTATTCCTAATTTCATGTAGAATAATTAAACCCTTTTTTTCCTTTTTTAAATTCTTCTATTTTGGTTTCTTATAATACATACAGTATAGTAATCTAAAAATTAAATAATTAGTTATAATTATTGTGCATTTTATTGATATTTCTCAAGGTATAATGGCTAGATGAGCTTGATATTATGCTTTATTAAGTGAATTAAATAATGAAAAATATTAAAGAGAACTTTTAAATATATACCTGTGTAATATTTAAAATCTGTACTTAAAGTTGTTTGCGAATTATTTTACAATATTTTTGTTTTAAAAAAATAAGCTTGAACTTGTAATTTTATGTAGAATTTGTTATTTTTTTATATTTAATGCTGGCTCAACCTTTATTTAAATTAAGTAGAGATAATTATGTTTATGTTAAAACTATGACCTTCATGGAACAAGAATGTGACTGCCTTAATAGCAAAATAGTCAAAACATTCAAGCACAAAAGTAACTTACCCATGACTGTACCAAATACAATCATTCAGTCAGACTTCAGATACAGACTGTTCAACATGTAGGACAGACAGGTCCTGGCTCACAGTAACAACTAGTCCAAGAAGATCAATGGCAATAACATGTGTACAGAATAGCATGGATCAAGTTACAACAACTTTAAAACTAATACTGTCAAAAACATCAATTATAGAAGATAAATATCCTTACTGGACAAAGAAAAGACAAAATCTCACAAATGTCATCCTTAACATGCACAAAGTACAGGGCATTACCTTCAAGACAACAGACTATCAACTATATGTATTTCTCCTGAGAAAGGTAAAACCACAATAAAAGACATAACAATAAGAGATTGATATAATCAAAACAGGTAATTTCTAAAAAGAGAAATATTTTCTTCATAAAACAACTTATGAATGATGATCTCTTGAAATCCACACATGACAGCAACTTAGAACAAAAAAAGATAGACAGGGAAGTGTCCCAAGATAGTTTCAATAACTATACCAAATTATATATATAGATCCAAACAGGAACTTCTACAAAAACATTGCAGATATCCACTTTATCTACACTGATAACAAATTTCACAACAATATTCCAGTTCTTTCTTTCTAGCCAAAGGCAACTATTAAGTGAATAACAATGGAATTAGATAATCAAATTGCAATCTATAGAAAGAGGAGAGTAATAGATTTAAATAGAATAATAACTAATCATATAATATAGGATCCAGCAATATTGCCTCTCTTCAAATACAAAGAATACCAGAAAAACAATCAATTGTTAAGAAATCAATACAAGAAACAAGGTCAATGCATCATTGAGCTAATAATGGTAAGAACTATTAATGTGTAATAGACAATATCTCAAAATAAACAGATCCCAGTAAAGAGTAATCAGCTTTATTACAATATGAAATAAACAGACTGTACTTCACTTCTAAAGGAATTAAGAAAGCACTACATAAAAAAGGAACAACATGTTCACAAGATGGCACCACAGCTTCACTTAGATCCCTTATAAAAAACAATGCAAATAATACGAAGTAGATTAATTGAAAATGATAAATATATAGACTAGCTAATATACATAGTAAAAAAAGTGAATAAACTCAATGACATATAGATTTACATAGATAATTTATATACTAGACATTCAGAAAATGCAGAATAGGTCTGGGCTAATTATTATAGCTCAATTAGAAGAATAAGTAACATAATTCCAAGCAGAAATATCAACATTTCCTCATCCACAAAAGCTTAGCTAATAACTATCTTAACAGCAGTAAATACAATTAAAATTAGCAAAACTATTACTATCCTTACAATCAGCTAGTTAGAAATCAAAGTCCTTAGAGACCCTTCAACCCAAAGAGACATCAAGGTAAAATAAAATATTCAAATCAAATCATAAGAACACTATCAAGGACATAATCAATATCAAAAGACTAATAGTGAACTCGAAAAAAGTAAAGAGCCACTTAGGCATCCCAGACAACAAAGGGCAGACAAGTTGACCTTTATAAGACTAAAAGATAAATCAAAACATATCATAACAGTAAATATACAAACAGATATGATAATCAAAGTATCTATATGATAGAATCAAAAACAACATAATATAGCAGTAAAGTTCTTAACAAAACAGATTCTTAAGAATAAATGAGCAAGAAAATAGTAAATACTATATAGGAATCATAACTGATTAAATTAAAGAAAAGCTAAAAAAATCCACTAGTCATTAACTTTAAACCTTCTAATGCCAACAGAGATTACATCAATATTAACAAATATTAAATACTATATAAACATTCATTCAGAATCAAGATATAAATAAAAAACTGTCAACTATAAACAAACTGAATATAATATAACAAGATATATATTTAAATAACAAGTACAAAATATGTAAACAGCACAAAGAAATTAATTATCATATCTTTCAATGTAGCACAGCTCAAGCAAGACTCCAAGAAGAATACATCCAAGCCCTAACAAAGGAAAATAAAATGAGAACTGAAAGGATACAAAAAGAACAAATATAAAACAATTGAAAAAGAATATAAATACTATAAGAATACAAAAAATCCATAAAAATATGATACTAGAATGAATGGAAGAACCTAATTAAAGGAGTCATAATACATAACATGATTCAAGTGATAGAAACTATAATAAAGAACAGGATAAAAGCTGTGGAAGTAATTAGAACAACAATTCACAAGTTTTAGTAAAAGAAGTTAAAAGCATGGAAACTCAGGTATAATATTACAATCAACTGAAAAAAAAGTCAAAACATAAACAAAAAGCTCAAACAACAGAAGAAGTGCATCAAGTGTATTAAAACAACTAATGTGTAATATCATAAAGTTCATATTCATCAATTAAATAGTGTTGAACTATAAAATTTCACAATATGATCTCCCTAGTACCTAGGATAATTCCAGTACCTCAGATCAACATGTAACAATTTTTTGATCACCTGAAAGTAAAGATCTTATAGAACATTGATATTTGATTTTACTATTATCAAACTTAACATAAAGTACTCTAAAATATTCTTTTTTTTTTTTTTTTTAACTGGGTGGCTTACACCTTGTTATTAGATATTGTTATGAGTACGTACAAATTTATTTTATATAAATTTAACTCTCTAGCTACCTAATTAAACTCACTAAGGAAAGTCCTACCGTGTGGCTTATTGCCAAATACTGGTATATACTTAGCTAATTTGCCAAGGCTCTATCCGTCCCATAAAAAATTTGTTTTGAAGGAGTATATTGTGTTCCAGTTAATCCAGTATTGACTAGAGTGTTTCATGATTTCGTTGATTCCTGGAATGTATGATTTGTGTATAGTGGTTTTCCTGACCAGCGTTTTCTATTTTTTTTTATCTTTTTTGATTCTGTTTTGTTTGGTTTCCCACTGTGAAAAGAGTTGGCATCTTAGTTGCCATTTGCCCTGAAGGATGGTCAAAAATTTGTCTATAATATTTTGAAAAATTTCTTTTTGGTTTTCTGCTGTTGTGTGTTCCTTTATTATTTTTAAGAGGTCTTTTGTTAGTGCCCCCCTTGCAATATAGTTTCTTTCCTCAGGAGTCCATTCACTTTCTATTTTTTTAAGTTTGTCGTTCAGCGTTTTGTGAAGGATTTGTTGTTTTCTGCTGCTAATTTCCTCATTGATTATTTGAAGTAGTTTTTTGAAGATGTTTGTGACATTGTCTTCACATATCATTATATGGGTGTTGGTTTCGATATGCTAACAGTTGATACATAGATTGTCTTTATATGTTGTTGCTGCCCTTTTGTGTAGTTTATCTTTGGTTGGCAGTTCTAAGTTCCATAGCCTAAGTCTAAATGACCTGGTGTTGTGGTCCAGTTTGTTAGTGGCACCCGTTATTATTTGAGATGGGGGTTTGTGTATCATTGTTTTGGCCCATGCTATAATTTGAAGTGTATTGCTGTTTGTTGAATTTAGGTTACAGTCTAACATTCTCCAGCTGAAGATGTACCTTGCTTTGATGAGGTTTCTTACAGTTTTTGATATTGTGTTGTTTAGAACTTGTTCATTCCACTCTTGGATCCATGGGTTTTGACTGTTTTTTATAGGAATGAATTTGATTTCTGAGGCTTTGCCTATAATTGTTGCCTCATTGGTAAGCATGTCTGCTTTGTCGTTGTCTGGATCGATACTATGTGCTTTGATTTTTTTCCATGTGATGTTAAGTCATTGTTGATTAGTGATGTGATTGATTATATTGATTAGAGTGCTATTTTTTAGCATTATGATAGTGGTTGGGTTTCCTTGAGCTTTGGTGATGGCGTTGAGTACTGCTTGACTGTCGCTGCATATTGTAATATTGCTGTTTGATGGAGCTGTAATTAAGAATAATACGATAGCTGCTAATTCAGCTCTTGTGGAGAAGGGGTAGTTGTGTATTTCCTTTTAAAGTTTGTTTCAGGGGTTTGGGTAATGTGCCATCCAAAACCCATTCTGTGGTCTGTGTCTAAGGAGCCATCAGTGTATATTGTGATGTTTTTGAGTTTGGAGATTGTTTGTCGGATGGTTGACAGTTCGGTGAGTGTGCTTTCTGTTGTATCTATGAATTTTTTTATAAGTCTTTTGTTGTGTAATATAGGGTTGTTATCGATAGTGGGGGTGGTGGCAGTTTGCTATGGACTAGTTTGTCTAAAAGAAGTTTGTTTAGACTATTGGATGAGATTCTACTGCGTTGTCGGAGATTATTGCTAGGTATGTCTCTGGAGCTAGTTATGCTTTTATGTACTGGGATACAGACGAGACTGTTTTTTTTCTTGAAAAAAATACATTCCCCTTGTTTTCCAGATGTGTTTAGGGTATATCCTTGGCATTTCTGAAGGGGTTAGTTATTATTGGTACATGTGTAGTGCTGTAATTTGACAGTGTTGTTGATGATAGCTTTTTTCCTACAGATGATGCTTTCATCTGTTTGTATTGTAGCGGTCCATCTGATCTTCTGGTTCGGTATTTCTATAGCTAGTCTGTGGGTTTGTTTTGTGACTTTATTGTTTGTGTATCTATTCTGTATTAATCTAGCTATCTCTTGATTTTGTTGTAGCTTCTGGAACCATGTTGATTTCTTCCTGTTGAGTTTTTTGTTAGAAGTTGTGATCTCTACCCAGGCAGCCAGACGTGATCCTGTGTAGTTGGTGATCTGATTGATAAAGAGAATTTAGTTGTTTGCTAACTGTTTTCAGTGTTTGTTGTACCAGTCTGGATCTGTTACATCTTCTATTATTGTGTCTATCTTTTTGATCACCTGGAGATTGAAGTTGGTATCTGTGAATCCATTTTGTCTAAAAAGATGGATTAAATCATGTGTAAAATCGTGGCCCTATGGTAGGAAGGTGTTTGTAAAATGGGTGCTCATGATGGTTTTGATGGATCACCATTTATTTTGTAGTTCTTGTAGGCATATAGTTGTGATCTTTCCTATTATGTCCTGTCTGTTAACTCTTTTGTACCAGTTGTTTGCATGTAGTAGAAGTTGCCTGTCCCAAAGATGGAAGAATCCATATTCCATTGGGTTGAAGAGTATGAAGTTTGGTGCGGACTGGACTAAGTGAAGTTTATGTTTGTAGGTTGTGTTGAGAATGCTCATTATATTGTCGCAGTTGGGTTTTGTGAGGATCATATCTGAAAGCAGGTATGTAATCATTGGTGTCCAGACTTGATTATGAAGATATTGGATTTGTTTGTCAGTTGTTGTTTTTCATTTGATTGTATTGATATATTTGATTGTCTTGTCTTTGATTAATTATTGTTGGAAGGCTTTGGTTCCCCTATCTTCAAGATAAATACCTAGGATTCTTGCTGCTTGATTTGGTTTGAGCATGTGTATGGATTGGTTTTGGATTTGGACC
>CAJVPT010005532.1:0-12086 GCA_910592055.1 Acaulospora colombiana | reverse complement strand
GGTGCATTATCTTCTTGAAATAAATAATTTTCTTTGTTTTCTAAAGTATCTATATAAGATAATAAATTATTTTCTAACATTTTTATATAAATTTGTATGCTATTTTTTCTTTTAATCTAACTAAAGGATTAAGACCATTTTTAGTAAAATATTTCCAAACTATTACTTCTTGATTAAATTTTACTGTAAGAATAAGACAATCTATATTATATTTTTTATGTGGTTTTCTTCAAACCTATTTTTTACTATCTCCTTTAAATAATTCAAATTTTGATTCATCACTTTAAATAATATTATTCCATTTATCTTTCCAATTTCTTCTTTCTTTAGCTCATAATAATCTTTTTTTTCTATTAATTTCATCCACAAAAGCCTTTCTAATTTCAACTTTTCTTGTTTATGAAGAAATTTTTGTATAGTATTTATACAAATATTTGTTAAAATAAAATTAATAAATTCTTCATATATTTCTTGAAGTGTTGTTTTTTTGTTTTTTTTTAACAATTATTGTTAAATAATTATTATCTCTTTCTATTATAATAGATGGTCTGCCACTTCTAGAAAAAGGTTTTTTATGATTATTATTTTTATAAGCAAAAATAATATTATGAATAGTAGTTTTTGAATAATTAAATGTTTCTACTATTTTTCTTTCACTTATTTCATATTTTCAAGTTCTAATAATTTCTTTATGCTCAAAAATGGTAAGTTCTTTTCTTTGAGTAGTCATTTTTAATAATAATAACAATAAAGTTATAAAAAAAATAAATATGTAAACAAAGATTTATATACAGTATACTATATATATTTTGAACTTAACCATATCTTTTAAGATATTTTTTATAAAATTACAAAGAGTTTTGTGTTCTAAATCTATTAAGTTAATATTTGATCTATCTCTTTTCTTCTTTTCTTTTATTGATTGAAAGACTTTTTTATCTAATATCTCTATATTTTGTATTTAATTATTGGACTTATTTTCAAGCTATTGTAAACTGAAGATCTCTTTTTTTCTATTTATTTCTTCTAAATACTTGAAAAGATCTTCTTCTTTTTCTAGGTAAAAACCAAATATACTTTGATCTCTTCTTTATTATTATTTAAAATATTGACTATCATTGCTCCTACTTTGTATTTGTCTTTTTGTTTATGACATAGAGATTTAGTGGTGGAGCTATTTACCTATTTATTGTTATATAGAAGCTACATTTATTTATATTATGGTCTTAAATTTTGTCTTTAAGTATTTCTGCTTCTATCTTCTTTTGTTCTTAACCTTCCATTATTATTATTTCATTATCCAATATTGATTTATTTTCAGTAATAATTTTTATTGATATAGATTGTATTTTTTATAGATTTCCTTAATTATATTCAAATATCTATCTTCTATATAGGATTGAAGCAAATCTTATTCCTTTTTCTTTTCTTTATATCAAAGATGGGTGATATATTATATATATAAGAATTTATTTCTTGTAAGATATTATTTTATCTATTTCTAGGATTTTGGTAATAATGCTATCCAATATAGTACATGTTTTTGGAGCAGTTATTATTATTATTATTATTATTATTATTATTATTATTTTTAAGCTGGGTTAGCCTCCAGTTGGACTTTATTAAAACTTTTACTTTGATATTATATTGTATTATCTGTTTCAAAGTTAAACTAAATTTCACAAACTATACTAGCATGTATGTTAGAATTTTTAGAAAAAGATACATTCTGATTCAGATCTTCAATAGACCTTCATGACCTGTTGCTCCCCTTTCAGGAAACTAACTTGCCTAGGCTGAGTTAGTACTACTTTCCTTGTTTTTCAAAGAGAAAAAAAAATTGAAGGTTTTCTGTTTTTTCCAGTTTAAATTGATTGTGTACCTTTGTCTCCAAGTGCAGCCCCTTGACGTGTTTTGGCTCCACTTGCTCTTTGTTTTCTTATCTGCTCTTGTTATCCCCTAGGATATTTCCCACTCATTTATGGCTTTGCATTTCTGTTTCCAGGTGGCTCTTATGATTTCTTGGAGTTCATCGAAGTATTCTACGAGGGTTGATTTGACTTTCTTCTTGAATATCCTTGCCCAGTTGTATATTAATTTTGCTATGTTATACAGAACTAAGCTTCAGACTATTATCTGAATCCAAAGATTGATCGTTTCTTCCTTGACCCTTGTGACCCATTCCTGTACCCAGCACTTGCTTCGTTTCTCTCTACTCTAGAGAAAATATGTGATTGTCTCTATTATGTGGCTGCCAAACTTGAAGTTATTTTCACTACATGTGTACACGCGTGTTAGGTTTTCTACTGCAACCTTGCACCTGATGCACTGTCTAGTTTTCTATAGATCAGCCCTTCATTTATGGAGCTTGGACATAGTCAGGAGTTCTTGGCTCCAGGATTTTAACTTAAAAGTTCTTTGTTGATAGTCTTTGGTGCTCGTGCCACCTATTGTAATCTTTTTTGATCTCAGAAAGTCTACTGTTGCTTCTCAGTCTATTGCGTTATAGTATTGATCAATGTCACAGTTTCTTTCCAAGTGGCACCATTCTATAAGCTGTTTATTCTGGAAATGGTTCTGGACTACTTCCCTACTGTTGTAGTTTGTTACCTGGCTTTTATACTGGAGTTCAAACCCATTTTTGTTACTGGAAGTGATATCTTACTTGGTTATTTGCCACTTGAGTCTTGCATGCTTGGCTTCTAAGTCCATCTTTCTGTATATGTGTGTCCCATTCCTTCTAATTTTTTTCACCTGGAGTTTGAGGTTCCTAGAGCAGATCAAATCTTTTGCATGCTCTACCAGTCATGCTATTTTGCTTTTGTTTTTCATTACCGTTAAGGCTGTTGTGATCATCTGATTGTTTGTGTGGATTATTACTTCCATTTTTGCTGGAAGAGTGGCCAGTACAATGTGACTGCATTTAGCTCTGCCTCATTTGGTGTTGTTTTTTGAAGAATTTTGAGTATTGTTATCTCTGTCTCATCCCCTGTCAAAAGGTTGATCATGTGAAATGCAAGAGTGTAAAAGTTCTTATAACAGCTTGTATCTGTTGAAATTCTGACCTTTTTCCAGCATTCCATGCTTTGTTGCAAATGTCTGAGCTTATTTAAACTACTGCTGTCCTTGATTCATCAACCATACTCATTTATATGATTGGAAGTCGGGATATAAACATCCTTCAGTTCAGTCATAGGATTATTCTTATGTTGGGTGAGCCTTGCCTTGATACTGTCCAGAGATAAAAGCTAACTGGTTACCTTGCATATCCTTCTATCTATCATGACCTGTTTATTGCTTCTGGTAACTGCTATAATGTCTTTACATAAAATGCTTATTATACAGGTGCCCTCTTCTATACTTATGTTGTTATTATACCTCTGACATTTCTTTAAATGTAGTGTCAGGGTGTTTATAATATAATGCCTTGCTGTAATCATGTTTATGTCTTTCTTTCTAATTTCCCTTACCAGCAATTCTTCCTTTCCTATTTCTTTCAATGATGCTATCCATATAAACTTGTTCTTTTTCAGGTATCTACTACTCATCTTGTCAGCCCAGGTTATACAGTGGAAGGGGTTCATATCAGGGTGAAAATTGGTTAACCTTGTTATGTAGTCTGGATATAAGGTTTCTGTGGTGAGCTTGTTGACAATGTCTTCGTAGAAATGTGGTTGTCTACCTTGCACTCTTTGTCTAATGATTTGGCATACTTGTGCCCAGCTGATGGTTTTGATCTTACTCTGGTTGGTGAATTGCTCGTCCCACCTTAGGTTGTTTGTTCTAAGTTTGTTCCTGTATTTCTTGAACCAGTGTAGACCTATAAGTGTTTCCAAAGGTGTCAGTTTAGAATCTGGTGCCTTGTATATATGCTTCGCCTTTCTAAAAGAGAAACCTTGCTTTTGTGCATCAATAAGTATGTCTTGTAAGAAATTGGTATCCGTTGAATATATCTTTGACATTTCTCCAAAATACTTGTGTCTAATCATGCTGCCTATTGAAGGTTTGTTACTCTTTCTCTGCATAATTGTCCTGCATGATTGGATGCTGAGTACAGCTTTTCAATTAGTGTGATATGTTTCTGAAGCATGTATGCCTTGAGATTGAAAATACTGTATCTCAGATCACTATGAAAGATACAATTCGATGCTAATGTTGCAAAGCCTATCTTATATTTAATGATCCTCCTGAGCTTCCTGTTAATGTTTTCGACTATGAATTCAGAAAGATGTAGGTCTTGTAACAGATATTTTATCTTTGGCATAATTACATAATTGAGTAGATATTGGATTTGTTTGTCTATTACTTTTTTCCAGAGTAAGCAGCTGGCGAGGTTTGATATTATCTGATTGATCAAATTTGTTTGATATTTCTTTTTTCCATTTCAATTGAATTACACTCCTAGGTATCTGACTGCCCCCTGGGTGGCTCTGATCATATTTTGCTCGAAGGTTATTTCAGACTCTCTTCTATTATTAATTATAAGAAGCTCTGACTTCTTCAGAATGACTTTGACTTGTGCAAGATTGTAGAATGAGCTGGCTAGCTTTAAGATAGTTTCTAGTTGGATTCAGTTTTCAGCTATCCATACTGTATCATCTATATATACTATGATGGATGTGTTCATGATACTTCATGATGTTCTAAGCTGTGAAATGTCATATGCTTTTGTGATACTTCTATACCCTTGTATTTTACTGATCCTGCTTACTAGTGGATCATAGTAAATGTGCTATAAAAGTGATGATATTGTGTCTTCTTAATCAATTCCGTTTCTCACATCATATGCGTCTGTGGTTCCTACTCCTGTGATAACTGTATTTTTTCTATCCTTGAAATCTTCTATTATGAAGTTTATCGGTTTGTCTGATAGTCTGATCCTTCTCAGGACCTGTGTCAGGATAGCTAGGTTCATGTTGTCATATGCATTGCTTATGTCTTGAAAAAAAATCCAAAGTTCCTTGCTATTTTCTCTTGCATTTTCAATAACTGTGTTTATCTCAAAGATGGGTTCCATTGTGCTTATTCTTGGCAGGGCTGCCCAGTTATGTTCTGACAGTATCTCGTATTTGGTAAATATGTTGAACAGCCTGTTCACCAGTCTATTCGTGAAAATTTTCTTGATTGACTCCAGAAGTGTGATGGGTCTGACCTTCATTAAGTTATTACTTCAGTCATATGTCTTTGTGATCGGGTAGATGGTCCCTTCCTTCTATTCTTGTAGCATTGTATCAGATTGTAAAATTGCGTTAAAGATACTTTTAATACTCCTGATCGTTTTAGGGCCCAAGTGCTGCAATGCTATGTATGGGATTTGTGATAAGCCTGGGATTGAGATTTTGCTTGCCTTGGCAATGATATCTTCTATTTCTTGTGATGAGAAATCCATCACCATTTCTGCATACCATTTCTTATCTATATATTGGAGGGGTTCATATTCTTCTCTCTATTCCTATGGGATTTCTTGCGACTGAGACCATTTGATCCAATTTTCGAAGTGTTCTTTCACCTTTAATTTTATTTCATCTTTATCCAGTACTATGTCTGGCTCCTTACTGTTCAAGATTAGTTTATCAAGTTTGATTTTCCTTTTTTCCCTTTCTAGGAAGATATCTATCATTCTTTTCTTGTCCAATATGAACCAAGCTATGCGGTTGTTGATGGCTTCTCAGATCTTCTTACTTTTTGTAGCACATAGATGTATATGTGAAGTGGTCTTAATATTTTTGATTTCTTATACTACTAAGACTCTTACAGTCTTAAAATTCTCTGAGGTAATGAGTTCTTTAAGGAGCTCTATTTCATTCTTCATCGTTAAATATTAAATTCTTGCTAGGCCTTCTTTTTCAGTTTTTCAAAGCTCACCTTCAGTTAACAACTTTTTGAACTGGCATAATCTAATTGTAGAGGTCGAGGCTATCCTATTACATCTGTCTTGTTTATTTTGTGAGTGGATTTGTGTTTTTTTGAGCCTCCTGATATATGCACTAGTTGCTCTTAAAATTGATTCCCTAAGTGTGCATCACATTTCATTCGTATTCTCTTTTGGACTGGTCCTATCTTTGGTAAAGGCTGTTTCCTCCTCTATCTGTCTTGTCCACTTCTCCTATCTTGCTGGTTCTGTGTTCATCCAGTTATATCTTGTGTTGAGCTTTTTTTGTATATTTCTTTTTCTTCTCAGAAGTGGAAAGGCCAGGTGCATTCTTGCAGCTGCAATGCCATGATCGCTCTCGTAAAGTTGTTTGTATTCATTTTTGATGTCTGCTGTCACAGTTCCAGATGCCTGTTCTGTGTAGTCCAAATCTGATCAATCCTACTCACTGTGAATGTGTCCATTTCCCATGTGAATTCTCTCTTTTGTGAATTGGCTATGCAGAAAGTGTCAATGAATGTGTGATCGTCATATCTTTGATAAGAATACTATTTGATGATATCCTATTCTCAAAACGGTAATGCTTGTTTGAAGATCTATCTATGCAGGGCATGTCTATGTCATTTAGGTCTCCTGCAATTATAACTTCCCAATTGAGCTTGTGACTCATTTTAAGCCATCTCGTTATCAGCTTTTTGAAGCAGAATCTCTCTGAAACCTTCTCTGAGGAATATATACCTATTATTCTTAAATACTTCTTGTGGGGAAGACCACATCGAGCATGATAGCTCTTCTTGCAATAGTTTCCTTCTTAACAATTCTTCTTGCCAACTGGTGTTTGAGGGCCACTCCTACTCCCGCTCCTTGTTTTTGATTTATGTTAGTCCAGTGACATTCATACTTATTAGTCTTTCAGTGCTTAGTTATGTGATTACTGCCATTTGTTTCCATGCTTATCACAATGTCCCAATTTTCCCATTGCCATAGCTCTGTCCAAGCTATCCTATTTGCTTCTTTGTTGAGCCTTCTCATGTTAGATGTTGTGATTCTTAATGTCATTTCTATTTCTACTTAACTGGTTGATTTTCTGAGGATTTGTGTTCCTTCTTTATTTGTTTTTGTTGGTGTTTTACTTTTTGACGCATCACCCATTATACTTAATACTGGTGTTGGAGTTGTACGTCTGTCAAAGCTCCTATGGCTTCTAATGCTCTTTACATGTTGGTCTACATATCCTCCATGGTTTTATTGATTTGTTGCTATCTTTCACGAATGTCTATTATGTCTTGAGTTAGGAGCGAGGTTTCAAGGTTACTTGGGTTTCTTTTTGTTGTTTTCTCCTCCTCCTTGTCTTTGCTGTCCATACCATGTTCCATTTTATCATAATACTTCTAATTGTATGCTTCTATGTTTATAACCCTCTTGTCAAGATTTGCTACCATCTACTTAAGGCTTGTGACTTCACTTTGTATTATCCTTAGCAGCTCAGTGACTTCTTTGATGTCTTGTGATTGTGTGTATGTTTCTGTTGATTCTGAGGTAGCTTCTGTCGTTTTCGTTGGTTGCGTTCCTACACCATCCTGTCCTGTCGATTGTTGTTGGCTCGTGCTGCTGCTGCACATGATGCTGATTTGGCACCTTCCTTGTTGCATGGAACCACAGGTGTCCAAAGGCCATCCATCTTTATAGGCTTGAACTTGTTATAGATTTGTTCATATTTTTCCATCTAGGTGTGGTTGAATTCTCACTATTGTTTTTTTTGTTCCTTGATTGGGCATTCTTTGACCAGACAGGTTGTTACATCACAAATTGAACACAAAGGTGTACTGATAGGCACAAAGGATATCTCTGTTTTACCGAGGATATAGGTTGAGTCTTTCGCTGCAAGTAGGTCTTCTCTTGTTTCAAAACTTATTACCGCAAACTTCTTTGACTAGTATCTTATTGAGCAAGTACATGGTATATAGCACGTGCATGCATTTATCTTCCCTAGGGCTTGTTTAAGGTCCCATGCCATGATACTCAGTGGTAAGTTGACCAATTTGATCACTATACTGTGTCTTTCCCACATCTGGTTGATGGACCAGTGGGTATCATTTATTCTGACTGCATCTCCTTTGATGAAGATACTACGTTGCTTGACCAGTGATTCTTTGACTGATTCCTCTTTGAAGGTAATTGTGGCACACTGTCACAAATTTTGAGTTTTCATATTGATTTCCGATATATTTTCAAATTTGATGAAATGCTGTCTCACTTCCAGGAGTTTTGTGTTTAGGGGTATGTCCCAGACCACTATGAATTTCCCTTTCTTGATCAATTATCTGCTGATCTACATGTGTGTAAGCTTATTGTCACCTAGATTGGGTAACTCCATTCTCATTGCATCATCTGCTACTTGTTGATCACCAAATGTCATGACAATTCACGTTTCCTCTTTGCTATGTTTATTGCAAATTGCGATAAGTCCTGGCAAAGAGTTGCGAGCTTTGGTTAGGTAAAAAATTTTTGTATTGTTGTTCAACCCTAGGGTGACGTTGGTATTAATGCCTACTTTGAAACATCCTCTTCCATATTTGATCTCTGGGTTGACTGGTGTCCTTGGCCTTGACCTATTATTGGGATGTGCTGCATTGTTCTTGCAGACTACAGGTGTCCAGCATTCTTCTTCCCCTTCTCTGAAGGTTTGTTCATTCAGATGCTCATTGTTATCATCTGTTGCTGGGTTATTCTTTCTCTCCTGCAAGCCTTCTTCATCTGAATCACTTCTTGCCAGAGGCGTGCAGTTTGTTAATAGGTCTCTCATTTTAGTTTCAGCTTGTTCCATGTATTTGCTCCATATCTGTTCTTCACGGAGTGGTTCTGCCTCTATGTCCATGCTAGTTATGTCTGATGTTATAGCTGTTGAGTTCTCTTGAGTATTCATTTCCTCACTTTTCTGGTTGGGCTCCACTACCGATGTTGCCGATGCTTTTGTCTATGTGGTGTTGAGCTTCTTGGCATATAGTTGGTTATAGAGGGAGATGATCTTCTTACTTCTTCTTTTTGCACACTGGTTTCTTTCTATTCTCTATTGTTCAAGTTGCAAAACTTTGGCATTTCTAGTGTTGGAAGCCGTTTCTCTGTTATTGAGGTTGCTACATCTCAAGTGATCAGGAAAGAGTTGTTTATGAAAATATGAAGCAACTGTTATTATATTATTATAGATAATTATATCTTTTTATTAAATAATTTGTTATATAACCTATAATTTTTCTTTTTCATTATACTTCTTTATTAATTGAACTAGTGTATCAATAATATATTCTTCTCTTTTATTTATATTTTGAAGTATCTACTTTACTTTATTCTTAATAGCTTATATGTGTGAATTGATATTATTGTTATATAGTGATATTATATTATAAATAGTCACATAAGTAGATTAATTCTTATCCTTAATACTATTTTAATGACTATTATTAAGTTTATTAGTTCTGTTTTGACATGGATAGAACTTGTGTTATTGTTTATTATTTGATATAAGTGTTATTTATTTGTTTTGAATGATTTACCATTTGTATAAGAGATGTTTTGGTAGCTTATTAATATTAATCACTTAATATTATTTTGTTATAATTATCAATTTTATCAATATAGAATAGATCTTAATAAAACGTGTTTTAAAAGTTGATTCTTACATATGTAATATTTAAACTACTATTAATATATTTTGATATTGAAAGTCTAAATGCATTTCCTCAGCTCTATAAGAATCTGAGGTCCACTATAAGTCATTATGTCCAGGTACGGGTGAATAAGGTCACCTTTAACTCTTACATCTATGGCTAAGTGAAAGAGAGAAAATATAATCTTCCCTCTTCTCTACCAAGAAAGAAGAAGGAAAACTAGATTCAAAGGAATACAGATCAAGGATAATACCCTAAAAGTGCCACACCTATTCTTTATTAGCATGAATTTTGGGAGATCAGGAAGATCTTAAAATCATTTGCACCTAATCAATAATATCAAGATGCAGTCGAAAGACCCTACGTAACTAAAGAATATATCACAGGAACATCAGACAATGGTTCAATCTCTACAGATAATAGTATTTTGGAAAAAACAGTATAATAATTGTCAAGCTGAAAAAAGTGCACGCTAGAAGAGACAAGACTCTTCTTTCTAGGCTAAAGAGAATTTTGTAGTTCCCAGTGCCTTTTTATCTATATCCTAGAGCCCTTCGAAATTTCAACCTATTATCACCCAGAAGAACATAAGTAGAAGATCCTATACTGGATAGGGTATGCAAGGAAAAGGTAACGAACTGGTAGATAAGGACTACAACATAAAAATACTGAAGGCAGTGGAGGAATAGGCATTGCATCCTAAACTGATGAATCTCTCGAAGAGTAATCAGCCTATAATATTAATATGGTAGTAATAGTGTGTTTCCAAGTCACCCATAACCAAACCATTCCCCTTCTTTCTTTTGGTGCCTTTTTTGTAATGCAGAATCTTCACCCCTGTTTAAATTTGTACAGTCATAGTTTCAATTTTTCTTTCTAAATAGAGATAGTAGAATGAAGTATCGAACACAAAACAGATCAGATAGTCTGAAACAAATACAAAATCGCTACAAATACCAATCCCCTTTAAAAGTTTTTGTCATTTTAATGGCTCTTTCATTAGGTCTCAGTCTAGAGATGGTTTAGTTATGAAGTGGTTTCTTAACCTATCATTAGTTTACTAGTCTGTTATTGTTTTTTTTCTACTATACTTATATAGTAAAACCTTACTAATAAACTCAATTAAACCAGTAATTAAAAAAAAAAAAAATTGATATTAAAAGATTGTACGTTTATACAGTTGCTTCCAAAAGTTTGAGTCCACTTACTATGTTTTTATTATAAACTTTAACTTTAATAATTTTTAAATCCTTAATTATACAATCAAAAATTATAAAATTCATATATATCATATTTTACTACTAGTTTTATTTATTATAATTTTTTTAAAAATTTTTGATATTTAATTTTTAAAGTTTTATTATTGTTCAAAAATTTCTTTCTTTATTAAATTTCTACTTTTAAAGGATTTTGATTGGCTGTTATCGTAAATCATATAAGAATTAATAAAAAAATAAAGATATTTAGCAATAACAAAACTTTAGAACAAATTAATAAAAAAATTTTTTAAAAAATACAAGAAATAGAATAAGCATTAAGATATAATATATATAAATTTTATAATTTTTGACTATATGGTTAATGATTTAAAAATTGTCAAAGTTGAAATTTATAATAAAAACATAGTAAGTGGACTCAAACTTTTGGAAACAACCGTATATTAAGCTATTTAGATCTTAAGAAGCTTTAATATTCTTTTGGGCCTTGGAGGATTTGAAATTTTTTAATTTATAGAACTAATCTATTTTTTTTAAAGGTTTTTTGTAGTATTAAGAAAGGTATTATCTGTATTGGAATAGTTGCAAGCTTTGTGAAAATGATATTGACTTCTCTTTTTTGATTATTAATCGGTTACTATTTGTTTGTTTTTTTTCTTGTAAAGTAAGGAAATAAAGTAACTAGTGGATGTATAATTGTTTCCAAAAGTTTGAGTCCACTTATTATATTTTTATTATAAATTTTAACTTTGCCAATTTTTAAATCCTTAATTATACAATCAAAAATTATAAAATTTATATATAATACTAGTTTTATTTATTATATTTTTTAAAAAAAAATTTTTAATACGTAATTTTTAAAGTTTTATTATTGCCAAAAAAATTTCTTTTTTTATCAGATTTTTACTTTTAGAGAATTTTGATTGGCTAATATTATAAATTATATAGTAATTAATAAAAAATAAAGATATTTAATAATAATAAAACTTTAAAATCTATTAATAAAAAAATTTTTAAAAGAATTTAAGAAATAAAATAAGTATCAATACATAACATATATAAATTTTATAATTTTTAATTGTATAATTAACAATTTAAAAATTGTCAAAGTTGAAATTTATAATAAAAATATAGTAAGTAGACTCAAACTTTTGAAAGCAATCATATATAGAAGTCTTCAACTATCAGCTAGTTTGAAATGTTTAACATGGTGTTATTTTGTATTGGATTATCTTTTTGTTTTGTGGTATTGTTTTTTTTTTTTTTTTTTTTTAACCCGCAATCATGCCACAATGGCATGTCTTTATTGAAAAATTGAAAATGAATTTA
>CAJVPT010005531.1:0-12089 GCA_910592055.1 Acaulospora colombiana | reverse complement strand
ATAGTGTCAAGAAAAGTGTTAACCTGTACTAGCCTGACTATAAGCTATGTGAAGTTGATATTGGCTCTTTTTTTCTGACTATGAATCAGTTTTCAAGTTTCCTTTCTTCTCTTAAAAAATTTAAGAAAAAGAAGTAAAAAGTTAATAAAACAGTATATATCTCTATCCTTGATATTTTCAAATAGTTTGATATATGTAGTTAAGTATGTTATAAGTGTTTGGTAACTTGGTTTGAGCTTTTTAATTTCTTTTTTGTATATTTAGACTGGTTCACTTTTTTCAAGAAAATTACCAAAAAAGAAAATTTTTTGAAAAAAGGAGGATCAGTGAAAAGAGTTTTTTTTAAATAATATAATTCTTATAAAAAACAATTAATCAATATAAAATATATTAATTTTTTAGATACAAACAAACTTATATTGATTATAATTATATGTTTTGATAATACCATTAGTAAGAAAAAAGAAAAAGTTTATAAAAAGTATTTTTTTTTAATTAAAAAGTTTTTCAAAAAAAAAACAATTATAAGTAAAAAAATATACTGTATAATGTGATATTTTTATTTTTTATCAAGTTTTTTTAATAATAAAAAATTTTTTTTCTAAAAAAAAAACCAAGTTTTCAAGTTTCTATTTCACTTAAATAAAATCAAAATATTATTGATATTATTATTTTTATTAGATTATAAGTTTAAGTCTCTTAAATAAAATATATAAGATAAGATCTTCTATTTTAAGAATTCAAGATAATAAATTTTTTAGATAGTACTTAATTCTAATAATCAATAGATAAGTTTTTAAAATAATTTAAAACTAAAAATATTTCAATCAAATAGATTAATTTTTAAAAAATTTTGATTACTTAAAATAAAAAATTTTAAAGAGATTTTGAACTGATTTTTTGTTTTTCAATATATTAATTTATTATTTTTATGAATAATTTATAGTGATAAATTATTAACATAATTTTAATAAATAAAATTATAGCATCCATCTATTAGAAAAGTAAAGCATTGTTGCTTAAATCTAATTCAAAATACTTGATTAAAACTTTGTTATGTTTAATTAAAATTAGTTTAGTAAACCTTTCGTATTTTTTAAATAGTGTAGTTTTCCAACTAATAATATATTAAGATGGATTAGTTATTGTTTGAATAATCAATGTGATGTTAAAGATATTTATTTAATATCCCAATAAAGACATATTATAATGATATAATTGTAGATTAAAAAAAGTTATTTAAAAAGATATCTAACTTAATTAAAAGTTCAATAAGTTAATATAGAATTTCTTGATTTTATTAGGATTCAATTTCCTTGTCTTTTCTAAAATTTGCAGAGACATCTTCTTTGATTTTCTTTGATGGGTTTTGATTTTTTTACCTTTTTCCAAAAAAAGAAAAAAGGTAAAGTTTTTTTTTACATATACAGTACATTGTACAATATATATTTATAGAACCATTAAAATTGTTTTTTATAGCTATATAGATCTAAACAGGAATTTTTGCATTTCGAGTAGTTGAAGTTTTAATTATATGGTATACAGTATAGCCGATTTTTGAAATACAATATTTAGTTTAGTGACTACAATTAAAGATGACGCGTTCGTTACGTGACTCGTAGTAAAAAAATTTAGTTTTAAGTTCTTGAGTTCAACAGTTGAAATCAGACTCATTTAAATGGTTTTTTTATTTTATTTTTTTTTTTTTTCAAAAAAAAAAAAATATGTTTTTCGTCGCTAAGCATGTGTGGAATAAATTAGCTAACGAATTTCCACGACTAGCGGAGATGTCCGTAATCGACAAACTTAAACGCGCGTTTCGCAAATGGCGTACTGTATATAAAGATATTTTCTTGTTTTAAATGAAAATAACTAACATTATTTGGTAGATATCAAATCCCTCTCAATAAAGTACTCAAACTCTTATATTCAAATGTCCTTCACGAAATTTCTATAAATAAATCTGTATCATTATGTAGGTGCTCTTTCAAATTATTAGATAGGTTGTACATTGTTTTTTAGATAATGAGCGTATCATTAATAATATTATTACTATTTGGTAAGCGAAATAAATTATTCTGCCTCCGCGTCAGTTTCATTAACAATTCTTAGAAACACTTCTTCTAAACTATAAATCGGGAATTAAAGTAATGTGAGCAGTCATATCTCGAAGCTTTCGAACCAACAAAACACATCCTGTATCGAGAAAATTGTACTTACCTAGTTTGACCTAAACCCCAATCATCGATCCCATTTTCTTTCTTGTTTTGTTCAATCTCTTCAAATAATCGTGCAATCAGTCCAGGCTCTGGATAGAATTCGTATGACACATTGGTGACAAATGAGTCAAGCTTTTGTGCGGATTTTGGCAAGAGAGATTCAATGTAGCTTTTTGAAATCGAGCATAAGAAATGTGAGCATGAAAATGAGAATTTTCATTCACAACAACAACAACAAAATAAATATTTACGCAGATGCCCTCTCAACATTTTTCTCTTTACAACTAAATGACAGCCTGAATCCCCGCCCGTATAGTTCTTTCAACCTTAACTGCGGTCCAATGCATCTCAACGTTCCCTTGGCCATTATTCCAATCCTGTTACACAGCACCTCTGCTTCTTCCATACTATGCGTGGTCAACACAATTGTCCTTCCTTTCTTCGCGCCATTCACTATATTCCAGATCATCCTTCTCACCTCCGGATCTAAACCGGTTGTCGGCTCATCCAAGAACACCACGGCAGGGTTACCGATTAACGAAATGGCGATGGAAAGTCGACGCTTTTCACCACCACTCAACCCCTTTGATAGGCGATCTTTTAACGATTCCAATCGCACTTGTTGTAATGTGGTCTGTAGAACAAGTTTTTCGTGGGAGGCGGGAACGCCCTTGAGTCGAGCGTAGAAGAGCAAATGTTCGCCAACGGTCAAATCATCCCAGAGAATGTCGTGTTGTGGGCAGACACCCACCGACAAGTAGACTCTGCTCATCTGAGTTTGGATGCTGAATTTGTTGATATAGGCGGAGCCGGATGAAGGTTTGTAGAGACCTGTGAGGATTGAGATCAAGGTTGTCTTTCCTACGGAAAACAAAGTGTGGTTTAGGGTAGGGGTCGAAAATAATGACTGACGGTCAATGGACGTATTTCAGGAGTCGAAAAACGACGCTTGAAGTGAAAAGACAATTGATTACCTGCTCCATTGGGGCCTAAAAGTCCAAAAATGATATTCTTATCCACAGCAAAGGTAACATCCTTGACCGCCAATTTTCCACTTGGATAAACTTTTCTCATCCTCTTCATCACCAACGGCGAATCAGGATCGTAGGCGTTCTCCAACACACGTCGTCGTTCCTCTTTCACATCATTGTCTTCTAATTTAATTTCCTCCTCGTCCAAATCTCTAATTCCCGACTCCAGTTCCACCTCTTTCATTTTACCTAGCTTTTCTTGCTTATTCGAACCGCGGTCTCGCAAGTAATTATAGGGCTCGGTGAAAATGAAATACCACGGTTTGTTTACCCCAAATTCGGAAGGCAAGACTTTGGTGAGGTAAAGTGAAAGGATCATTACTATGAAGTACTCGACTACCATAAAGAGCATGGCATTCAACACGTCATCACCACCAACCAAATCACTTAGCCGATATGCGTTGACCTTTTTGCTGACACTCCTAAGATTAACGGTACTGAGTGCATGGTAGAATGCGAACGGCGGCCACAAATAGTATGCCAGGGAGACGCCACCTTGATCCCGATATAACGATTCGGCGGCCAAACTCGTGATGATACTGCAGAGGACGATCAAGAATGTTACAATGAAGGCGGTTCTAGACTTCGAGAAGAAGCAGGTAAAGAAGAATGCCAAGGCAATTTCCACATTTCCCCAGATGAAGAACAATATTATGTAGACGCCGGGTTGGGTCTGGGTGAAAAGTTGCATTTTAAAGAGGAGACCCGTAACCACGAATATTATTGTGGTTACGATGTGCAAAATGTAGAAGTGAACGTAATGAGTCAGATAATAGGTGAAGCTTTTTAATCCGTTCATTCGCATCATCACAAGGATTCGATCCTCCTTCTCCTTGGTTAATGTGATGACAAATATGGGAAGCAAGAAGGAGACACCGAATGGGTACAGAATTCCGCCGACGAGGGTTCCGATGGGGAGACTGATGCTGGTTGTGTACACTTGAGGGAAGGATCGATACATCTGAGTAATTTTGACTCCATTGATACCACTAGCGGTTGTGCCGTTCGCTGTACGAATGAACCCATTGCTGAGTTTGCTTTGCGTTGCCACCATGCGCAAACCTTGCGACGGAAATGATGACGCACTTGAGATTCGAACGTCGCTCCCGATTTGCAACGTGTAATTCCATTGCTTTGCGAACGGATTGGCCGCGTCCATCAGTATGTTACCCCATGGCATATTCTTCAGTATGGAGTCGACGTCGACGTAGAATGTGAACAGATCTTCGGCTGAGGGGTTGTTGGTGAATAAAACCGCCTTGTTGACGCCAGCCAATCCATTGATAACGTTCTGTATGCTCGATTTAAGTAAATCATCGAAGTCATCTATACTGCCGTCGCTCGATGAAGTGTCGAAGAATGGGACAGCCTGGAAATTCTGAAGTATTCTTGAGCCTGTGGTGATGTTGGCATAATAGTCGGTGTCAATGTTTCCCAGGATTCCAGAGTATTGCGAGTTGGAAGCGTTGTTGGGCACAAATTCGGCAGTGGTATTAATGGGTGGTTGACGGGGTTTCGATCCCGCGGTTACACCATTAGAGTTGCGAACGTAGAACCAGGGAAACGATTGGTACTGACTTAAGAGTCCCAAGAAGAAAGGGTTAAATAATGCGGACGTATTATACCAACCTCCTGTTATGGATGGATCAGGAATGAACGTTCTAAGAAATTTTATTGTTCATGGATAAGATAGTGAAATTGTTTGTTAGTCAGGTTTCACCCCCTTCGCGCCTCGCTCTCTCATACATACGTGTCCCTCCTGGTCAGGTTGCTAACCGAAGGTTTAGGTTGATAAGGTAACACCTCGGGATAATCATGTCCGAACACGAGCACGCATGAAACAGGATTCCCGGGTGTCGAAAACAAAGAATTACCGGCCGGTGGCAAAAAGTAGTTTACTAATTTAACGGTGGAACCTCCAGAGGAATTAGGTACTTGGTCGGCGGGCACGGTGGGAGCGGTGGAATCATTTGTGGAGAAGATACCGAATTGATCGACGTCCTCGGCGTTCGAACATAGTAAGTATTCTGGAGTGAAGAAATTCAATTTATGTTATCGTGCGTCTGTGCGCATTACACAAGAAACGAAAACGTGAAATTAATGTTACCGTTGGAAGGATTGCTATTATTTATTAGAATTTGGATCACAATCCCCATTATGCCAGCAATGGCGACCATCAATAGCGGACACAAGGCGATACAACAGATGTTGGTAAACATTTGGCGCTTTTGGTAGGACAACGTTTTTCGGAACTGATTAGGATAAAGGAATAAATGTGAATGCGAATGCGAACGCGAATGAAAGCTGCGCTAGATGGATCAAAGAAACCCGAGACACACCAAAGCTCTCATTTGATAACCTTTGTGATTATATTTAATCCCTGCTAGAGGATTTGCTTCTTCATCAGAGCCGGTCGAGGAGGAATTATTTCCAACAAATTTCTCGATTTCCTCTTGTTCCACTATGTTGGGATTTGAATTGATGAGGGGAATTAGGAACAATGTAAAATAATTATGAGGCGCATGGCTAACAAAGACTTCAGAAAGAGTTCTGGCATCTCATTAAAATCCACATATCTTCACCTTTATTAAATTCATCGGGGGAACCTTGATTTTTGCTTTCATTGGTTTCGTAATTTGCCTCTTTATCATTGGCGTTTATTTCGATTTCATCTAGTTTATTTATGACGGATTTACCGTTAACCGTAACGTGCTCTTCTTGTGCCGATGAAAATTGTTGCTGATTTGTTGACGAAAACTGTTGCTCATCGGCGGGACCATCATATTCTTCGGCGACGACAGTGGTGTAGACGGTTGATTCTTCGCGGGCGGTTATTGGCAATCCGTCATCTCCAATAATAGTTTTTTCCTCAACAGTTACCATGGGTGTATCTTCGTGAGTTGTCACTTTTTTCGGTGTCGTCATTTTGGTTTACGACAGTTTTCTATTTTAATTTCGAGCTCGAGCGTATTCTTACTTAGTTGGAAATCCTTATTTTTGCATAATCATCTGAGAGATGGCTCCCGGAAAAGTCCTCGCCTTTCAATGTCGATGACGCGATTTTAACTAACCAAGAAGGGGCGGAGCGGAAGAAAAATCACAAGCTTCAAATCTGATGTAATCTTTAAACTTTTGTTTTTAGAGGATCGAATGAATATCAATCAATATAACATGTACATGCTATGGGTTGCTTAATAACGTATACAATATTTTCATCATCGGCCTTCAGCTCTCTTTTTAATATTAATTCTCCCAGGAAACAAAAAGTTTTTGTGCTTTGTAGGAAATCTGCCAGATTTATATACGAATCGTTTTGCATAAAAACAAATCGTACCATTCATTCTAAGATGAACACCGATAATATGTGTATACAGTATATAATAAAAGCATCGGGTATTCCGAGTGCATACGTGATGGTAATACCGTATTGTAATGCAAAGATTTGTGCGTGCTACTGTCGCTCCTTCACTCGATTGTTACATTGTCCATTAAGGTTGCTATCAAGAAAACTCGGGTATATTGTGACATCCAAGACCCAATATTTCAGGTACGAAACTCCGGAGAAGAATTTTACTTATATGTCGACCACTCATACAGTATGATTATGGCCAATTGTCACAAGGGCACAAGTTCAGAATTCATACAAAGAAATGCGCGCGCGTTCAGTCGCCACCGCGAGACGGACGTTCACTCCGCTATTCATTATATTCATTAAAAAAAAAAAAAAATGCATACCGCATCGGGTTTTAAAGCCAGAGCCAATACCAGGGTCATCATTTATTTTCACAATGGGAGCGCTACACTCGTTACACAATGACACACGCTCACCTGAAGAGAAAACGTGGTTCTTACAAATATAGCTGGTAAAAATAGACCTCAGATGCCAAGAAATAGTGATGTTTGACAACAAATATTTAAAATTAAAAATATTGCAAAGACACCAATTTCTTTATTACAATTAATTTAGACGCCTTCATTGTGAATAAAATAGCGGACGAATTGTGAATGATGGTTCGACACTAATCTCATTTTTTTTCCGCACAAGCCTAGAGGACAGGGAGCGCCCATATACTGAGTAAACGGTTGGCGCGAACGAATGTAGAAGGGATTGCATGTAGGGTTTGTGATGGGACTAAATTTAAAAAGGAAATATTCTAAATATTTTTGAATAAGACTTTTGCACAAATGCACTAAGCGACCTTTTGAAAAAAAAATTAAGAAAAATTCCTCCATTTATGAATGTGCGAAACTTTTACCAGGTTTGTTTAATTTTTTTCGGAATTTATTTACGATTGACAAAATCATTCGCACTATTCGAGAAAAATCACCTAGAATATAACCAAAAAGGAAATTCGGAATCACGCTCCGATGGTTCGAATTTTTTTAGGAATTTCCGAGTGAATCCGCGAACCATGCAACACAAATCCCCTAAAATAACTTAATCCCTTTCTCGTGTGGAATACTTCGATAGAACCATTCCTCGGATAAAATGGATGCTTTAAATTCCCACGGCTAAAATCGGTCCGAGATTATCGAGAATGCAACCAATCATTACTGTGATACGTAAGATCTTTAACGATTTTGATAATGCGTAATCGAGACTAAGGATTATATATAACATTTAGCATGAAAGTATTAAAAAAAAAAAGAATAGTGTTCTTGAAAATCCCAGCAAGAACAACAAAAAGAGATAGACGAGACGTTAAAGATTAGGATTAACTTTTTTATCGAACGATGTCCGCGTAATATACAGTACGTATATGGCAATATAATTATTTTGTGAATATTGGCGTTCATGTTTTGCTTCGGAGACGGACGGTGTGTCCTTTCTTATTAAATAAAATTTTCTCGCTAATGAGACTTTAGAAAAAAAAAAAAAAAAAAAAAAGGAAACGTCGATATGTCTGGCTTTTCAGCATAAAAAAAAATTTCATTCTAAACACGTCCCTCGACATAATCCTGTTTTCAATTTTACGCGCACGTTCATCGTATGTAAATATGTAAATACGCATCTACTGTATAACGGATTGTGCATTTCTTTCATCCTTAGTCAATATATCCGCAAACATGTTTAATCCGTGATATATCGTATACCATGCTTTAGTATTTAAACTTCCCGGAAATTTTTTCTAGTATATTCGCTTTTTTGCATTGCATAATTAGTATTTTATTTCATCCTTTCCGTAATAATTTTGGCAACTTGATTGACCTTCTGTAAGCGTGCGTGGACGCCGTAGCATCATCCGGGTGACCTCCAACCACGAAAAAAAAACAAGAGCACTACCCGGAAAGTGGGTAAAAATTGACTCCAATTCCATAATATTTACACCCCTCGGTACGTCCAGCCCTTGAAAAAAAAAAAAAAACGTGCGGAAACTTCATTGTCAATGATTTCATAGTAGCTCCTAATGTATCATTGTTTATAGTTATTCTTTGGTTGACACGTGTCTACCTATTTACCAGAAGCATCCGATATGGATTATGATTTTGAATATTATGTCACCATTAAACGTGTTCCGCAATGAATTTCTGAGATCCTTGTTATTTCCTGTTCCCCGAATTATTTCTACTTCGAGTAACCGAAAACAGGGACACATGGTATTGTAAATTTGGTACTTTTCACGAGATTTTATTTACATCAAACATACTACTGTATATACTGTATGTTATCATAAGTAATAATTGAAAGTTCAATTTCAAGTTATCGTGATAACTACTTTGAATTTTTAACTCTTGGAAGTTTATTAACCTGATTAATCTAATCACAGCATTTAGTTAAAATTATGGGCAAGATATATACTGTAAAATAATCATACCAATACGTATCGAAATCGAACTTGTTTAGAAAGTTCAATTGTTTTCAAAATCTCATGACGGGTACTTACGCGATTTAACTTTTGCTTTATTGAAGCATCTACAGTAACTTAAGAATTTGTCGAGTCTTCTGATTCGTCTATTTCCATAGACTTTGTTGAGCCTTCTAATTTTAAGGTTTTGACTTCCTCCCTAGTTTCCGCAGAAAGAGTTTTGAATTGCCTCGTTAAGCCTGTAGATTTAATCTTGGGTAGAGTTTTCGACTTGGGGGTCTTCCTTTGCTATGAATTCTAAATCCTGAAAAGTAGAATCCATTATATCACGAGATTTCGTGTAGGGAATAAATTGACTTCTATAATTTGTTTCCAGATAAGCAAGCTCATTTTTCCCATTTATCTTTATTTTATCAGATTCCTCCAAAATGTTTAAAATATTCTTATCATCTTGCCATTCTTCAAAAAGTTCATAAATTTCCTTCGCAGATGGGCGCTTCTCAGGATTTTGATCCCAACATTTTTTCATAAGATCCATATAACACTGTGGTGTTCCTTCTATTATTGGGGGTCGCAAGCCATTACACACTCGAATTTCAAAGTTTAACCCAGATGAATTGGCGTTATTGTAGGGTACAACTTTTCCCGAAGAAATCTCCCACATAATTATGCCGAATGAATAAATATCCGATTTCATGGTATATGGACTACCACACAAAACTTCCGGAGCTATATACGGCAAAATTCCATATATTCCACCGCAACCCGTTGCCACGTCGCCAACTTTGATGGAAAGACCCAAATCTGATATGTATCCATTATTTAGACTCTCTAGTAATACATTGCCACTATGTAAATCTCGGTGAACAAAATTATGTGAATGAATTGATTGAAGATCATAAGAAACGTAAAGTAATAAATCTATCCTACTTTCCCATTTCGTTTGCGCTATGGAACAAAGATTTTGACGCAAAGATCCACTCTCTATAAAATCCATAACAAGAATATAATCGCCTGAAATACTATCTCTTGATATCCCATGGCATCGTATGAATATAGGATTTTCACAACCGATATCACAGTATGCCTTCAACTTATTATAAAAAGTATTAGTTGTAAAATACAAATGCATAATCGTTAAATAATTCGATAATTATTTCTTTTATAAATTCACAAATCATCAAATCATTTGATAATTACCTCTTTTATGAATTCCTTGCGGTAATTTCCTGATCCGCGAAGCAGTTTAAGTGCAACATGATCACTTTTCCACCAAGCACGATACACAGTTGAAAATCCACCTTGTCCTATCTCTTCAATAGATTTGAATTCTTCGTAAGGAAACCAGGATAATGAATATTTCTTTTCATCAAGTATTTCTTTTAATTCTTCTTCGATGTCGTAATTTTTGTGTGTCTGCTTATTTGTAGCTATAAAAATTTTGATCGCTGTATCCTTAAATTATTGGATATATAGAAATGTAAAGTAATAATAAAAGTGCTTACCCAACAATGAATTGATTAGTCTATTCCAATAAGAGGTCTTTCGTAGATTTCTATCCCAATAAGAGGTAGTTCGTAGATTTCTATTCCAATAAGAGGTCTTTCGTAGATTTCTATTCCAATAAGAGGCCATTCGTAGATTTCTTCTTACTCCAATTCCAGATCTGTAACAACGAACAAGCTCACATGCACCGCCAACATCACCCATCTCAGCTGACTTTTGATAATATTTGAATGCCTTATGTTTATCCATCTCAACTCCGGTTCCATCATCGTAACAACAGCCAACGTTACGTATTCCTTTTACATGACCCATCTCAGCTGACTTTTGAAAATATTTGAATGCCTTATGTTCATCCTTTGCAACACCGGTTCCATAATCGTAACAACAGCCAACGTTATATATTCCTTTTATATAACCCATCTCAGCAGATTTTTGATAATATTCGAATGCCTTATTTTTATCCTCTTCAACTCCAAATCCACTTTGATAACACCAGCCAACGTTATATATTCCATCCATAAGGCCCATCTCAGCAGATTTTTGATAATATTTGAATGATTCATGTTCATCCTGTTCAACTCCAATTCCTTCTGCATAACAGTATCCAAGATTATTCGTCCCCATTGCATTACCCATCTTAGATGATTTTTGATAATATTCGAATGATTTATGTTCATCCTTTTCAACTCCAACTCCTTTGGCATAACAGTATCCAAGATTACACGTCCCCGATGCATTTCCCATCTCAGTTGATTTTTGATAACATTCGAATGCCTTATGTTCATCTTTTTTAACTCCAATTCCTTTCTCATAACAAAAACCGATACTATCAATTCCGTCGGCATTACCCATCTCAGCTGATTTTTGATAATATTCGAATGCTTTGTGTTCATCTTTTTCGACCCATCTACCGAAGAGATAGCAACTTGCAAGAATATTTTGCGCCGTAGAATTTGCTTCATTAATTAAGTACCAGTTAATAATGTCCTCTGGTTTTTGCTTATTTTTAACTGCATATTGAAAAACGAGGTCAAGAATAAGTTCGATATTTTTTTCTTTCAGTATTTCTTCGATATACAGGTTGCATGTCTCTTTTGCAATTTTATCAAGAAAATTCTGAGGCTTGTCATCGCATAAAGGTAGCAAGGTATTGGCTTCCTTTCCATATGAAACACCCATCTTATATTGACAAACTTGTAAGTTATAAAATAGATTGTGCTTTAAAAAAATTAATTGTTACATCGCCTCCTATAACTGGAAATGCATTCGATTTATTTATTTTATTGTGTGTATGCGTGTGCATGCTTTTCTCGATAAAAGAAAACTGCGTACAAATAGTCAATATTGGTTGATCAATTGAAAATAGTCCTGGTCGATAAAAGAAAATTTGAGTTCGAATATTCAGAAACTTAAAAAGATGTTACTAATAATTAAACATAATCTATACAATGAAACCTAAATACTGTTAAAGTTTCGTAAATTTAATATATTAGCATTTAAGCTCTACATCTATACGAAAATTTTTT
>CAJVPT010005530.1:0-12091 GCA_910592055.1 Acaulospora colombiana | reverse complement strand
GAATATTTTCTTCTCCATTTTATCAATAGATGGATGTCTTATATATTCTCTTATTTCAGGTTCTAGTTGCTGGAGACAAAGTTTCCTCCTTTCTATTTACTTCTTCTAGACATTTAAAGAGATTTTCTTCTTCTTTAAAATAGATAACCAACCACTTGTTTCCATTGATGAAGTTTTTCCAAAGGAGGTTCCGCTTATCTTGGGATAGCTTTAGGGTATTACATAGGTAGGCCTTGGTTTCTTCTTCTGAACTTCCCAGAATGTTTGCTATCATGGCCCTTAATCGATACACTCCTTTCTTGCTTATATAGTATGGATTCAAATTAGAACTTGTAGTTCTATTTCTTGTACTATATGAGTTGCATTCACTTATATCTTGGCCTTAAATCTTTTCTTTAAGGGCTTCAAGTTCCATGTTCTCCTTTGTCTCCTCTTGTTTATAAGTATTGGACATTGTAATTTCATTATTCAATATTGATTCATTTTCTATAGAGGCAACAATTTCCATGGGCAGGATTTTTGTTTTACTTGGGTCTTCTTCTTCAATCATATTCAAGAATTTATCCTCAATATATGATTGAAACAGATCTGTTTCTTTGCCCTTTCCTAGTTGCCATAGATAAGTTATATATTGGATTAAAACCTGTTCCTTATAGAATATAGTTTTGTCTATTCCTAAGATATTTGCAATAATAATATCAAGTATTGTGCAAGTTTTTGGAGCTGAAGCTGACATTCTCTCTTCATATTAAGTGATAGTCAATCTTTGTTTGGCTATTTGTTGTGTAGTCCATAGCTTACTATGTTCGTCATGCTTTTTTGCGAGTCAGATTAGTGTGTCGATAATATCCTTTTCTCTTTTATCTACTATTTGTAGAATCTTTTCAGTTTTGTTCATTGTGTACATGGTATAATAAATAATAATAGGAATGGGTCACGTTAGTGTTAATATTGTTACGTGGGACAGAAAAACCTTTTATGTGTATTGCTTGTTATTTTTAGCTATTCTCCTATTTTGCTATATGTCTTAATCTTGTTTTGATTAGACACATGTTGAGTATTCGGTTTTGTCTAGTGTTATTTATCTAATTACACTAGCTTGTTATTGTGTTTACAGACCCCTGACACTCTATTTACATTGATCACTTTCTGTTGTGATAATAGTAATTGTTAATCTTATCAAATTTAGTCGCTCTTGTTATGTTGTTGTGATATATCTTTGTTGAACTTATTTTGATAATAGCTTTATACATGTATATATGTTCGTGCTACTGTGGTGAGGTGTTTTGATATGTGTGACAATGGGGTATGCACGTTAGGCTGTTTAGACCTTAGAGAGCTTTAATATCTTTCCGGATCTTGAGAGATTTGAGATTTGCTTAATTTATTGAACAAACCTATTTGCTTTGAGATTCCTTGTAGTATCAAGAAAGATGTTAACCTACACTGGCCTGGTTGCAAGCTTTGTTAAGTTGATATTGGCTCCCCTTTTCTGACTGTGAATCGGTTTATGTTGGCTTATTTCCTTCTTCTTAGAAAAGAGAAAAAGATCAAGATTGTTGATATATGTTGTGTTTTCTCAGTAATTACTAGACTAAAACTATGCATAAAGTGTTGTTCTGTACTAAAATGTCTCTTGTATGTTGGTATTGTGAGAGTATATGTCTTGAGTTGTGTATGTTGTCTCTTTCCTTGAATGTATTGCCTAAAAAGAAAATTTCTAAGGATTTCTTAAGATCAGCAGAAAGAGTTTTTTTTTTTTATTAATCCACAGTTAGATTAGTATGTCATGTCTTTATTATATATATACTAGATATTTATAAATTGTTATGATTTTCATATACTAATTCACTCATTGTCAAAAAACTATTTCTTCAAATACAATTTAGGAAATGATATTTCTCTCCTTTACTAATTTGAATAATTTTTTAACCTTTTCTATGTCAGATTCCATGAGTAGATTTGATACTTATGAACTTGGTGATGCCATTTTATCTTTATTCTATATTGTTGTGTTCATAATAGAGTTGTTGATCTTTTATTGATTTGTTTAATGAACTATTATATTGAACTATCTACTACTTCTTCTTGTCACATAGTTTCTGTGTATATCTTGCTTGACTTGAAACTCTTCCATTCTATTGCTGATAACTTTAAAGCCTCTTTGACTAATTAGTTTGTTTCTTTATTTCATGGATTGTTAGAGTGGGCTTTAACCTTAATCAACATTAGTTGAATATACTTTTTCTTTACAAGATCTAGCATTCTTACCCATAATGATTAATTCTTTTCTTTTAGTTATCTTTTATATATCATCTTCGGATCTTCTTTCTCTAACTTTTTTCATTTAACAATGCAAACTTGACTATCTGTGAAAATCTCGACTGTACTGTCTATCGAAGCTACTAAAGCTATTATAATCAATGCCACCAGTTCTACCCTTGTAAATGAGAGCCAGTTTTTTATTTCTGTTTGAAATTTACTTTCTTTTCCAGCTCTTTTTGTTTGTATCCATGTTGCACACATTTTTGCATTTTGGTTGATTAAGGATCTATTAAAGTAGAAGGTCAGCTTTTCCTATGATCCTTGATTGTACTGAAGAATTTCAAGTAGATGATCTTAATATATTCCTTGCTTGACATTGTCTCTAAATATTTCTTGTTTTCAATCTCCTATTAATACTTGTTCCATTTTTTCAATTTAAACATTTGTCAGATCTTGGGTTTCTGGAGTTATACTCTTGATTATTATACTATTTAGTTTCAGTAGAGAACAAAAAACTTTTAGTGATTGCACTCTTCTTGTATTTTTTTGATAGTTTAAGAATAGTATAGTATAGATTAAATCTGATTCTATTTCTATATTACATTTGTTCCTATTTCTATTATTTAATGAGTATCCTGTGCATTTGATAAGGACTGTTTCTAGACTATCTTCTGTTTTATAATAGTTGAAATAATGAATTATCACAATACCTTGACTGTTTTCTCGAATCAGTTTTCTTCATACTATTTGTTGATTCTTTTTCTGAATAACTATCCAGGTTTTTTTTCTTTTATTTCTGCCAGGTTCAAGTTTGATACATTTTGATAACCACTTTTCTTCCCATCCTTTTTTTCAAAGTGTTGTAAAATCTTCTATACTTTCTTTAGTTGTGGTTCTTTGTAGGATATCATATTATCCTGGAATAGAACCTTTGCTAGTGTACTGAATAAGTTGAACCATTCTTTATTTTCTGAATTTTGTGAAGTTTTGATTTATTAGCTAGTATATATATATTAATCTGTTATTTCATAAAGATGGTATTGCCCTTCTATATTCTTCTACTGTTAGATATTTTTGAATTAAACTATTGCCTTTGGTCCATTCAAAAATATTGTTTCACTTCCAGCTTTGAAAAGTTAGTCCCAAGTTCTTAGTCAACTTTAGAACTTGTAATGTGAAATTTCTTTTATCATCGAAGTGATCTAGGGATTCACATAAAAGAAGATTGTGGGGCTTCTAGTATTTAATCTGCACTTGTTTCAACTTGATAATTGTAGTAAGTCCTGCTGAACCCTGATTATTTATTCTACTATAGAGTTCAGTTATTTGGTTTTCTTTTTAAAGCATCTATATATTTTTAAGATTATGTATCTTTGGATAATAGATTACATTATTGGGAATAGATTTACATAAGGCTGCTTTGTTCTTGAAGAGCTTAGATATGCTGTTATCAATTTATTGCATATTTTCTAGGACAATATGCTATGCTGTATTCTAAACTTTATTCTTGGAATCAATACTCTATTTGGTATATACAGGGCTTGCTTATTAATCATTTTCTTGTTTTTGAGAGCTCTTGTAACAATATTGATTTTTTTAAGATCTTTTCTTTGAGTTCAATTGCAGTTTTCTGGTTGCCTATCCATATTTCCAGGAATCTTGCTTGCTCTCCTCTATCTAACTCTCTAACCACTTCTTTGTTGATTTCTACATAAACTTCTTCTGGGTAGTGATTAGGATTATTGATAATAATTAATATCAACTTATTGCTATTAATCTGAGAGCCATTTGCTTTATAAAAGATCCTTGCTGTTTCTAGGATCTTTTTCATATCTTCTTTAAATCTTACTATCCATGTGGTATTATTCATAAAAGCTATGGCTGCATGTCTCAATTCAAGCTTTTTAGTGGTGGTATTATTTAGATCAGGATTCTACGAGACTTTTATTTTGTATTCCTATTCTATGTCTTCTTGGATTTGGCACAGCAAAGGGTTATAGAAAATTCTTCACATCAGTTGTGAGATGGTTTCTCCTGATCTATTCCATCTTCTACCTTTATTGGTTCTGTGAGATCATTTTCAAATATTACTTTGAACTTCCTATTTTTGAACAGACTCAATATGATCTTGATAAAACCTTTGGGTACCTTGATCATTTCATTACTTTGGTTAGCATTTTCAGACTAATGGTATTATATGCCTTGGCTATATCTTGGACAAGTATCCACAACTCTTTTTGTTTTCTCTTGCATCTTTACATATATTATGGAGAATTTGAATAGATTCTGCTATACTTTCTTCTAGCAATCCTGTATAGTTGAGACCCTAAGGATACTGTTGATCTTGCAAGTGTTTTCTATTTTGGTAGTTAGAATTTTAGTGAAGCACTTTCTGATAACTTTCAGTAGTACGATTGGTCTTGTATTTGTCAATTTACACCTCCATGGTTTTGATTTAGCTATTGGATATATATGGCTTTATTTTCAATATACAGGTGTAACTTCCTATCTTAAAAAGGTATTCAGAATCTTTCGCAGGTATTCTTTTCTTTTTTGGCTCAATTTCTTTAGCATTTCATAGCTAATCTGTGATTTTCCTGGAACTTTGTTATTTGAAAGTGTATAGAAAGTTTCTTTTAATTCTTTATATATGATTAGTTCTAGAAGATTGTTGTACTATGCATCTTGAATGTATTGCTTGGAATCATATTCCTTTTTTCATTCTTCAGTAAGATTGTCAAAGTTGACATCTCACTTTTTGAAGGCCTTTTGATGGTATTTTCTTATTTCCTTTTCAATTTCTTTTTTGTTCATTGTTATGTATTCTATACCATCTTGCTTGACTTTGATCTGGTCAAGTATTATTTTGCTTCTTTCTTTATTTGTTAGCGAGTTTACCATCTTCTTTTGATTGTATTTGAGATTATCACATCTTAGTTCTAAAGATGATTTGATCTTCTCTTTTACTCTTTTGGCTTCTAAGTTTTGACTTATAAACTTGAGCCCTTCTATTGTATCTTGAATATCTTTTTTCAAGGATATCCAGGGAATGTTGGTGATGTTGAATTAGATGCAATAGTTTTTATTTGATAATATGGATCATGGGTAGCATTATGTTTTTCAATAGTCACACTGAGCTTCTGCACCTTTGATATTTCTTTTGATACCTCCAATTTCTTAAAGACTGTTTTTAATTGAAAAGCTCTTCTATACTATATAAATTCTGGGCTATGTTTGTATTATTTCTTTTTATTTGATGTCAGTTTTTTGGTTTCTAATTTGTTGAAAGCTGCCTTACAAATTAGATCTTTGAAGGTTTTCCAGATTTTATTTGCTAGTAGTTCTCTTTCATATTTATTAGGTTCCTCATTAAGTATAGGCTCCAAAGAAGTTTGTTCAGGTTTTCTAAAAAGGCTTGCCATTGTTCAAGGGATGTTTCTTTTAAATCAATTCTTCATATTTTGAATGTTGTAAGTGTTTAATAATCTTGTTTCTTGTAAATAGGTTATCATCATGTAAGGTTATCAAAAGCATAATATAATCACTTCCAGTAATTTTTTTCATATCTTGGTTGTTGAATTGTAGGATTGTATATTTTGCCAAGCTCTGTAATATCCAGATGAAATCTATTCTACTACTACTTATGTCATCTTGCCTTATAAGAGTTTTGTCTTTCTCTTCTCATATTTCCTGTATATCTAAAAAATCCCATTTGTCAAGAAAGTTAAATAGAGGAATTTCAGGTCACTATGAGAATCTGAAACATGTCCTAAATGAGAATGCTCTATCCTCTGATAGGTTGTATGTTATATTAAAGTCACTCATTAAAATTGTATGAAAGTCCTGCCCATGTTTTTTTCTAAAATAATTTATTAGATTATCTTGTACTTTCTTGTGTCTATGTCTATCCGATGGAATGTAAATCTGTATAATGCAGATTTTATTCTTCTTTGTCAACATATTGATAACAATCATATAGCCATCTGCCTTCTTTACTAATGCTACCTGTTTTTCAAGATCTTTTCTTATTAGTAGACTTACTTCTATACCATATGGGATATCTTTGTTAGTATTATGGAAGTGTTTGTATTCTTTCTGGTTACTGAAAGTCCATTTTGTATTATTGTGTGTTAGCTTAGTCTTACACAATCCTATTATCCCTATACCTTGTTCACTTATGTCTTCTATAAGACTATGTTGATTAGTTATATCAGTGATATCCTATATATTGTGTGTACCTATTCTTATTACCCTTTTTTCAATATCATTTTCCTTATCTCTATTGTTATTTTGCTTTTCTTTTTCTTTCTTTTTTTTGTTCAGAAAGTTAGTTTTTTCACTTTGTAAGAATTTTTCTAAGTCTGAATTATTTAATTGTATACTGTTATGCTCTTTTTGTTAATGTTTACCCTTCTTTGAAATTTCTATTGGGATAAACTGGGCTCATTTTCCCTCTTATTATCTTGAACAACTGGTACATCTTTTTAGGAGTGATTTGTCCCTCTTCTACTGTATCTTATTTGTTTATTGGGAGCTATTCTACTCTCTAGGCTGGCTATTCTACTACTTAACTTTTCTAAGTTATTTAAGATATGATATAGTTGATCTTCTTCATTTTCTGTTTCTATATTTGATACGTACTTGTCAAAACTACTGTACTGATTAGGTCTTGGGTTGCCAATAGGTTCTCTATTGCTTTCTATAACTGATTCTTAAGTCTTTTATTATTTCTTTATCTTTTCCTATCAGTTTGAGTTCTATAGGATCTTTTTTGCTCTCTTAGAAATAGATCTTTTGAGTATTGCCTTCTTGAAGATCAATGATTCTTACTATAAGAGGAGAAAGAACTAATCAATTCATTTTCAAATAATAAGTTTATAGGTGCCTTATTATTTATTTCAATTTTCTATCTTGTACTTTGGCTCTCTTTCTTTCAGTATTATAGATCTTTTTATTTTCTGCTACTGTATTTTTAACACTCCATGAGAGGCATAGCCCTTGTAAGAAAATATTTTACTTATAGGCTTTGTTGAGGGTCTCTCTAAATACAAAGCATATAACTGTAAAGTTTTGTTTTTTCAGTGTAAAGGAGTTTCTTGGAATGTAACATGCTTTCACTTCTGTACTATTGAATGTCCTGACTATCAAACTTGAATAGGATTTATATGTGCCTAATAGTCTTACAAAGTTTTTGTTTCTTTTTATTAGAATGTCATTGATTTTTCTATCCGTCAATTCTTTCTTGAAGAAGATGGCTCTAGTAGTTTCTATTTCTAAGAGGATCATTCATAATATTTATAGATTTGTCTTAAGATAGCTATGCTATTTGATATAAATCTTGACCCTTGTTTTTGTTTTGACCTTGAAGATATGTATATTTCGCACCTTACCATATCTCTTGAGATATTCTTTTATAAGGTGTTGTGAAGTTTTATATATTATATCTATTAGACTAACATGCACTATATTCTCTTCCTCTTCCTCTTTTCTTGATCGAAAGACCTTCTTATCTAATATCTTCATATTCTGTGTTAGGTTGGTACTCATATTTTCAAGTTGTTGTAGATTGAAAGCTTCTTTCTTTCTGTTTATCTCTTATAAACATTTGAGAAAATCTTCTTCTTTCTTTAGATAGAAACTCAACCATTCATTTCTATTGATAAATTCTTTATGAAGAAGGTTGTGCTTGTTTCATAGCAATTTCAATATGCTATCCAAGTATGTCTTGGTCTCTTCTTTATTGTCTCCTGGAATATTGATTGTTATTGCCCCTACTTTATATTTGCCCTTTTTATTTATGAAATAGAAGTTTAGTGTTGAAGTTGCTTGCCTGTTTCTTGTTATGTAAGAGTTGCACTTGCTTATATTATGGTCTTGAATTTTACCTTTGAGAGTTTCTACTTCTATTTTTTCCTATTATTGATCTTCCACCATTGTTATTTCATTATCTAATATTGATTCACTTTTTATATCAGTAGTGATTTCTATTGGAATGGATGGTATTTTTATTGATTTTTCTTTAATTATATCCAGATATTTATCTTCTATATAGGGTTTAAGCAGATCCTCTTCCTTTCTCTTTCCTTCATATCAAAAAAAAGTGATATGTTATATAAAAATTTGTTCCTTGTGAAATATTGTATTATCTATTCCTAGGATTCTGGTGATAATGCTGTCCAGTATAGTACATGTTTTTGGAGCATCTGCTATTATGCCATTGTGATTGATTATACCTTTTTATTTGGCAATTTGCTGCATAATCCATAATTTAACTATTTCATCATACTTTTTTGCCAATTGAACTAGTGTGTCAATAATATTATCTTCTCTATTGTTTACTATTTGAAGTATCTGCTTTGCTTTATTCATAATAGGATATATGTGCGGATTGATATTATTGTTATATTGTTGTGTTTATATGAATGTCTTTTTAATTATGTGATCAGATAAATACTGTTATATATTATTTTGTTTAGCGTATATGGCAATAAGTTACTATATTAATATTAGGGAGTATATGTATATGGTTTTTATATATTTTCACATCGATATTTGTTTATTAACATATAATTGATTGTGATCAATTATTGATCTTGCTTTAGATAACACATGCTGGTTGATTACACATGTTCTAGTTTGTTGATCTGTCACATCCTACTGTTTTGTTGTAAATTGATCAGCTTGCTTTGATACATGTTAATCAGATAAAAAGTTAATGTATTCATGTTTGCATAACATGAATTAATTGATCTGGAATTATTATATTGTTGTGATCTTTTA
Organism: Acaulospora colombiana; assembly: GCA_910592055.1. Lineage (NCBI taxonomy): Eukaryota > Fungi > Glomeromycota > Glomeromycetes > Diversisporales > Acaulosporaceae > Acaulospora > Acaulospora colombiana. The sequence goes on along the minus strand of CAJVPT010005530.1, from coordinate 3,046 downwards.
GCTATTTAATCAAAGAGACTTGGATATCTTCTTAAGTTTCAGTTAGCTTTGAGTTTGTGCTGATTTATCAGTGTAATCTATTGCTTCTAAGACTTTTCTTAATGCATTGAAAGGTATTAACCTGTACTGGCCTGGTTAAGAGCTTTGTGAAGTTGAGGTTGGGTCTCAAGAAACCTACTGTAAATCAGCTTGTTTTTGTTTTTTCTCCTTCCTAAAAGCAAAAATAATCTAAGAATATTTGTATTTCAAGCTGAGTGAAACTCTTTTTTTGTTGTTATAAAGTAAATTTTGTTACCTAGAAGTATATAGTTACAGTATATTCTTTTAGGCTTGTTTTTGTATAGAAGAGTTTTTATGAGTTTTTCAAGAAAATTATCAAAAAAAAAATTTTTTTAAAAAAATATGGATCAGCAGAAAGAGTTTTTTTTTATATGAACTATGTTTTATTTTTTATTTATTTTCTTAAAACTATATTATATGATATTATAGGTATTTCTAATATTTAAATTACTAATATATTCTATTTGTTTCTGTTATTATCCTATATTCTATTTTTTGTGATATATCAATTTAATCAATTTTCTCTTTTTTGATCATTTATCATATCTTTGTTTTTTTTTTTTTTTTTAACCCTCTGTCAGGCTAGTTATATGTGCTTTATTAAATAATTGTAGGCTATACATATAGTATAAATCACTAAAGTTAAAACTTTAACTAGCTTACTCATCTCAATAATTATTTTAAGTACAACTTTGGGAGTAATTTTTCACTCTATTAAAAGTTCAGGTAAAGATCCTTCCAACTTTTAATATTATCACCTTCCATTTATCAGATCTTTGATATTATAAGTTATTGTTTATTAAATAGTATTCTTAAAGTTTTTTTCTATTCTTTTTTATTATATTATTGGTTATATGTTAGATTGATTTTGTTTAAAATTTAATATAAATATTAATATTGTCTTTATTTTATTTAATAAAAATTTTTGTTTTTAAGGAAGGGATTGATATATGTATCGAATCTATATCTATTACAGACTATCTGTTTTACTATTGTATTCTATATCCTGCTCTCTATCACTATTTAAAAAAGAAAAATAAAGCTAAGACTATATAAATTTAAATAGGGGTAAAGATTTTACATTATAAAAAAGGTACCAGAAGAAAGAGAAAAAATGGTTTGATTATAGATAATAATGGATCCTTAAAGTATTTATTATATAAAATTTTGCAGATCACTTATGTCCCTTTTTGAGGGATAAAATTCATAGCTTTTCACTTTAATAGGAACAAAGTCAAAAAATGTTATAAATCAATAATTTGGATAATAGAGAACACACTAATTGAAATTGTGTCATTTGGCTACTGAATTATTGTTGAATTTGACAAAAATTAATAATAAAAAGATTAATAAATTATTTATAATTGTTACCACTTGAAATTAAAAATATTAGCAAAAAATTAATAAAAAAATATTGGCATACTGTGAAAAAAAAATTGATATAAAATCAGACAATATTGTGGCAAAAAAAATTTTTGCATACTGTGGTAAAAAATTTTTTTGTATACTGTGGCCAAAAATTTGACAAAAAAATTGATACTATGGTCAAAAATTTGACAAAAAAATTGATACTATGTCAAAAAATTTGACAAAAAAATTGATACTGTGACAAAAAATTTGACAAAAAAATTACTGTGGAAAAAAATTTGACAAAAAAAATTACTGCAGAAAAAAATTCAATAAAAAAATTATTGCTATAAAAAATTTAAATTATTAAAAAATTAAAAATCAATTGGCTAAATTATTCATCATTATTCTCTTTCTCCTCTTTCTCTTTTTCCACTTGCTTTTTTTTTCTCTTTAAAGATCTTGGCTTGACTCTTTTAAAACTAGCCCCAATTGATTTTATCTTGTCAAATGTTTTCCAAGATTTTTTGTTTTTTTCTTCTAACTTAACTATTCCCTGAATTTCACCCATTTGTGCACTTTTTTCAATTTGTTTCTCATCCTCTGAATACATTAATAATTCCTCATATTTGATAATTTTTTATCTTTTGGATTTTTTGTCAATTTTTTATCTTTTTCTGTCTCTTTTTCTTGTTTACATTCTGAAATTTCTTTCAAATTGTATACCTAATTTGACAAACTTTCTAATGGTATTATATCATAGAAATATAAATCATCATAATATCATTTACAAGTTAGTTGGAACACTTGAATTGATTTTGAATATTCATCAAATATTTCAATAAATCCTTTAGCTATAATTAATTATGATTAATATTATAATTATTTAGCATAAAATATTTTGTCAAAAAATATCTCTTCAGAATATCAACTATAATCATATATATTTATTCTTCTTTTAATAGAGTTTCCCAGATTAATCTCTCTTTTTTCAAGTGAATGAACCTTTGTTTCTTTAATTACATCAATTAATTCACCCCAATATTTGACAACTTTCTTTGATCTTCATTCAACAAGTGATTGTGTGCTTTTAGTTCTTTGTATCCTTTTCTTAATTATTTATTAAAAATTAATACTTGAAGATAATATAAATGTAGAATATTATTAGTTTTACTTCATTTAACCAGCTATTTGCATATAAGTGATGATTGTCCACTTCCAGTTTTCCAGCTTCTGACTTCCAATATCTTTCTCTCTTATAGTGATGTAAAGTGCCTAACCATTTGTTTATTTGCTTTCATAAGGGATTAAAATGTGGGGCTATGGATTTTATTAATTCATGTATCAACTTTTATAATATTTTTTTATTTATATCACTTGAAAAAACTTCATCTACCCTCAGTTTATATTTGTTAGAAATAGTTTTCATTAAGGTCTTCATTTCTGTTCTTGTTTTTTCTAGTTTTGGCTTATCTTTAGTAACCAGTTTTATTGATTTTGCCTCCTTAATACTCCTTTTAGATTGAATTCTTTGATATTTTTCTAAATTCAGCAAACTTTCAGATTCTGATATATTAGCTGCTCTAGATTCTACAACAACTATAGAATCAAGTTCAGACTTCACTGATTTGAGCTGATC
>CAJVPT010005529.1:0-12093 GCA_910592055.1 Acaulospora colombiana | reverse complement strand
AATTTTAAAAAAACTTTATAATTATTCATTACCAATCTATATAACTTCCCCTAGCTACAATAACATCTTTAATTCTACGTAGCATAGTTTCAATTAACTTTCTACAAAATTCTATGTCAATTGAATTCCATACATTATTAACCGATTCCCATAATTGTTCTATATTATTAATTTCTATTTCTAAATCATCTAATCTGCGTTCTACTTCATTCCAAATATGTTCTATAGGGTTTAGGTCTGGTGAATATGGTGGCCAATCTAATATTTCTATATTATTTTTTTTAATCCAATTGCTAATATATTTGGATTTATGTTTAGGATCATTATCATGCATAAAAATAATATTATTTTTATCTAATTCATAATATTTTAAAGTTTTTATAAATTTATCTAATAAAATTTCTACATAAAGTTGTGAATCTAACTTTTCATTGATTAAACATAAGTATCCAAAACCTTTTCAAGTCATACATCTCCAAATAAAGATAGATCCATCACCAAATTTAACAGTTGGTTTTATATAACAACTATTAATTTTTTCACCAGGTCTTTTCCAATAAAACTCTCATCCATTTGGATTAATTAGTTAAAATTTTGACTCATCTGATCATATAATTTTATCCCAATCTTCTGCCGACCAATCCTTATATTTTTTAGCAAAATTTAATCATGTTTGACAATGTTTTTTTTATAAGTAAAGGCTTTTTTTTCTTAATTCTAGCTACTAAACCATATTCATTTAATATTCTAATTATTGTATTATAACTTATTTTTATACCATTATTGATAAGTAATTTTTTTTGAACTGAAATTGCTGTTAAACATTCACACCATAAAATTTTTCACACACATTCTCGCTCTTCTCATTTGAATAACTTGCAGAGTCTACCAAATCCAGACTTTCTTTTAATGCTATCTGTTTCTTTAATCTTTTTTTTAATCGAAGAATAGTAGAATGATGTGTACTAAGACAATTTTCAATATCACACAATGAATATCCTTCTTCGATTAATATTATAGCTTGAGCTTTTTGTTCTATAGTTAATTGTGATCTTTTTAAATTAATACAAAAAGTATAATTGCTAAGTTTATTTTTTATTAATCATAATTGTAGATTTGAAAAAATCTAATGGCAAAAACAAAATATACAGATATTTATACAAAAAAATAAAAAAATATGCACCATTGTTTTCTAGAATAATTAGACAATTCTCACTCATTATTTAATAAATTTAGTTAAGATATATTTAATTATTTACTAAATATAGTTATCAATAATATCATACAATTTTTAAAAACATTCAAAACTTTATTTCAGAAATAATAATCATTTTGATTAGCATATATGCATGATGCATTTTTTATGATAGCTACTGTAATTACCAGGAAACAGATCTGTTAAACTTCTCATTAATTTCATTATCGAATCATATTTAGACAATATTTTAAGGATGATTGCATTATATATCATATGCTTTTTTTCCATTTATTATATGTTTGTATCATTACTGTAAGTAGCAGTGTATACACAGTACCTCCTGTCAGAAACCTCCAGCTATTTTAATATCACATATCACTGTTACATTCCTTTTTTTTTTTGGAGATATATTATATATTATTTTTATAAACTGACAATATTCTACAGGGGGGATACTATACACCACTATTTACGGCAATTGCGATTGGAATAAAAATAGAAATAATTCCATTTCTTTTAAAAGAATTTGTTTTGTTTATGTTTTATATAATTGTGAATATTTATTTTTAGATACAGTAAATTATTATATGATTCCTTATAAAATAATGTACATTTCTTTTGACAAATAAAAGTTTTCTTGAATAATATCATTGCTTTCTCTTCTATTCCCTGACTTTATATTATCAAATATTTAAAGATAAAATTTCAAGTTATACAATTAATGTCTGAATCAGCGATAAAATTTATTATTATCAAGTTTTTTAGATTGGATTCAAATATTATTTTAAAATTAAAATTAACCAATAAATTTTAAATTTGAGCAGTTCCAGAATTTAAATATCAATATCAATAAATTATAGTTAGTTACTCTTCTATTGAGTCGATGAATAGTTAACCAGCAATTGGGGTCATTGATATTTTATTAATTTAATTTTCAATTTTTATTTTTATTTTATAAATTGAAAATAAACAATTAAATTTTGACAAAAAGCATCTTTACTGCAAGTATATATAAGTAATTGTTTACTTAAAAAGTTTAAATTTCAATTCAATTATTTTTACTTATTTATTTATTCTATTAGATAATTGAAAAAATTTTCTATTATATTGTTTATTTTTTATTTCTCAAGAATTGATAATCATTTTTTCAAGAATTGTATTACTTAAAAGAATTTTTTTTAATATAATCTAAAAGAAATATAATTAGTAATATTTATTAATAGTATTGCTTTATTATATCAAGATAAAATATTTTTAAAAATAGTTTTTGTACATATATATTGTTATTTTCTTTAAATTGATATCTTTTAAAATTTATTAAAATAATATTTATAATTAAAAAGAATAAAAATTATTTTGATAAAAATATAAATAAATTTAAATTATTAATTTTAATTATAAATAACCTGAAATAAATAATTTAAATAAACTTTATCAATCCAAAGATTTTAAATTAATATTTTATTAAAAGTATCAATATATTTTTTAATTCAAATTTTCATTTTTTAAAATTTAAAGATTAAATTTTTTATTTGGATATTTATTATTTTACAAATTACAAAAAATTTAAAATATTATTTTATTTAAATATTATAATCAAAAAAATTTTTTATCTAATTATTATTAGATTCAAATATTTTTAATTTATATATAAAAATATTAATTTTTAAATTATCATAAAAATAAATAACTTTATTTAAGCTTTCTTATTATAAAAATAAATTTGAGTTCTTTTAAAAAATAAAAAAATAAAAATAAAAAAATAAAAATAAAAATAAAAAAATAAACATAAAATAAAAATAAATAGTTATTAATTAAATTAATATTATTTAAAAAATATTATAAGGTTTAATTAAAATTTTTTATTAATTTTTTTTAACATCATTATTTTCAAAACTCTTTCTCGCAAATTCTTTTTTCTAAAAAATTTCTTTTTTGATAATTTTTGAAAAAAAGAAAGAAAGTAAATAGAAAAAATGAGTTTTTATCGAGAACCCAAAAAACAATATATCTTGGGGTAACTCAACTACAATAAAAACCTTTTGGCAAAGAGTAACACAAAAATACATACACAGAATTAAACACGAATAATATGAAAGAAAATACAAAAAATAAAAAAAAAGTAGCCATGAGGAAAGAATATGAATCTGTAAAACAGTCAACAATCCATAATAAAATATAACAAAATATTTCCCAAAATCTTAACAATATTAAGCAAGCAAAAACTGCAACTGATAACACTTCCTGGATTAAGTAAGTAGAAAAAGAAATTTCAATTAACACATCTAATACTGTAATTCTGTCATATTAAAGCAGCACAAAAAACAATTCCAGTGATCAAAATACAGCTCCCAATCATCAAGAATACCCTGAAGAGGCAATTATAAAGATAGAAATTAAAGATGAACTAGAAGAAAACCCATCTCAAAACACTATTATATAGGAAAAAGAATAGCAAACTGTTTCTAGATATAGAACAAAACCAATCAGTATGGCAAACCTCGCTTCAAATCCCCACTCAATAGGAAAGTCAAATTCAGCAGAAAAAGAACCAAAACAGGAATCAAAGCAAGTAAAATTCCTGGAAGAACCACCAGTCAAAAGATTTCATTTCTGATAAGAAACTTAGACTCCTTAATGGGACTAATGTGTCTTCAGTGAAAAGAAAGGAAAAAATAAGCATATCATTATCATTTTTGATAATAAACAAGTAGCAAATGTGACATGTAATCTTATCTTGCCAGACACAAACAATATGCATTTGAAACATATAGAAAGCACAACTTCTTTTTTAAAAAAGAAAAATATTATCATTGTATGAGACATCCTCCTGGACATCAAGTTCATTGAAGTGCGACAGATCTTTGTCAAATATGGGAAAATCACCAACATTATAATAACAACTCAACAGATATGGCAAACCACTATAATCATCTTTGAAAATCAAGATAGCAAACAGTCAATTATTAACAAATAGAGTGTATCACTAAGATCAGATTCAGTCAGGGTCTTCAACGCACTATAGAATGTGAAACAAATGAAAAAAAGAGGAGCAATAGTAGCTAAACTTATCAACCTTTCACTTAATACTACAGCCTTTGACTTAAGACATATTTGCGAACAAACCAAAGCCAAAACATGTTATATCCCTAGACACCTTTCTTACAAAAGGAAAAGATTTGTCGTGATTAGCTTTGATAGTAAAGAAACAAGAAACATAGCGATAAAGGGAAATTTTTACTTAGGAGAAACCATAGTTGAATGAAAACCAATCAACACCAAATTGTACAGCATTTGCAGTATTGCTGAACATCTAGTGGCAAGCTGCCTCTCCAAAGAGAGACATATGCAATGAAATCAATACCACTCAGAACAGATTTAATGCTTCGGCAAACTATACAGCAAATACAAATCAGCACACATCAAAGCAGCTAGAAATCTCACAAGAAATAAGCAGCCAAATAGGAGAACTTGATCCAGTTCATATACAGCAACTGCAAGATAAGGACAAAAACAAAGAGAGGAGGAGAATCAAATCAATGTATCTACAGAAATAAATGCTATGGAAAAAGTCCTAAACATTCTTAAAACAATTAGACAAGAAATCAAAGAAATTAAAGAAGAAATTGCTAATCTAAATGAGTGAATTGTAAGCTTAGAAAGCTATAATAAAGAATATATGGAACAAATAGAGGAAGACCAGATTTTCCATTATGATAAAAACAGTCCTATAGAGAACATAGAAGAAACTCCTGAAAATCTGCAAGATATCCAACTATAACAACAATAAATCCACTCAACAATACATCGATTGGACCAAAATATGGACAAAATGTTTAATGTTCTTATCAATACTTTAAACACAAACACATCTCCCATTGCTTCACCTAACTATCAATGATAGAGAATCCCAAAAATATAAACAACTATAATACTATTTCCTCTTTGACACAAAGAATGGAAAAAAGAAAAAATAACAATAATGAAGCAGAAAACACAAATCAACTTAACACAAATCCTCTATCTTACACTTATACTTTACCACACATCACAACAAACAACATATGGACAACAATCATCTATAACATACAGGGTCTAGTTAATAAATACAAGAGAGAAACAAGGTTTAAATAGTGCATTACAATGAAGTGGGACATAATAGTCACAACATAAACCAATAGAAACTAGTATTAATCTAAATACTGAAAACACCCATTATATCATATTTTATGGTCACACAATAATGAACAAATGATTGGACAAGGCTTAAATTTAATGATTAGCAAAAAAATAACTATTCATATTTACAACAATAATGCTTGACAAGAAAAACTTATTAATGTTGATTTGACCTTCCCAAAAAAACAAAAACTCAGAATCATAGAAGTATACTTTCATGCAAACCATGAAGACAAAAGATAACTAGAAATTCTTAACAAACTAAAATAATGGATTAGAGAAGCTATGCAAAAAAACTGATATCTTTTAGTACTAGTAGATCTCAACGGTATCCCAAACCCAGCATGAAATAAGGCTAGCACTAAAGATCACAACACATCAAACAGAAACAGATCCTCTGACTCTCAAATAGAAATACTTATTGACTATGAACTAGAAGACACATATAGATACTACAACCCAACAAAAAGAGAGTATATATAAAATTGCAACAACAGCAGCAGTAGAATTGATCAAATTTGGATGAATACTCTTTCTTCCTGAAATAGTAGGAAATCATATATTGGAGAAACTCTAGATTCCTTAATCCTCAGTGACCATAGACCAGCAACAATTGAAATAGAAGTATGGTAACTCAACTTCCTTCAAGGCAACACCTACCACAAGCCTAACCACAGATACAATTGGTAACTGGCAAATAGCAAACAATAGGAAAAATTTAGTAAAGAAGTAGATAAAGCTCTCAATAAACAAAGCAACAAATCATCAACAATTGATAAGCAGTGGAACACTATATGCAACTATATTCTCAAGGTTGTCAAACTACACATTCTCAAAAAAAAATCATATCGAAGGAAAAGAATATAAGAGAAAGTGTGACAAATAAAAGATCTTTTAATTACAATGCAAACCTTCTGAAACAAACTAAAAACAATACAAAAAGGCAATAAGTCTATGTTCAAAATATCAAAGTTTCCTAAAGAGATAGATGTAAAGACCCAACAATAGCTACTTAGCATACAAAAAGACCACTTCAATGACTTTATCCAACAATGGATTACCTATCTATAGAAAATCATATAAGTATACAAAGTCATTGTCTGGACTATAATTTATAGAAAACAAAATCAAGTAATTAAATAGAGAACAGCAACTAGACAACTATTCTTGACAACCAACAAAAGAACAATGATAAACTATATTATGACAGACCTTACAGAGCTATTATTCTAGATAAACTAATTGTTGAGGAAGAAGAAACCAATATAATAACAGAATCAGAAGAAATTAAAATCAGAATCAGGAAACACTTCCAACAATGGACACCTGCCAGAGATACAAAACAACTAGTGGACTATCTAGTATGAAAACAATAATACACACCCAAAGACTCTATCGACCCCAAATGATATCACTTAACTATCACAGAAATATCAAAAGGAGAATTAAGAAAAGTAATTAGAAACAAAAGTAGCAAGTCAGCATCAGGAAAAAATCAAATCCTATATCTAGCTTTTAAAAAATTGAGTGAAAAGGCCTTGGAGGAAATAAGAAATTTATTCAACCACATCATCAATGAAAACTCAACCTCTATAGAATAGAGCAAAGGCAATATCTATCCTATACCCAAACCCAAATATTGGTAATACAACCTGGATATTACAAGATCCATTACTCTCTTAGATACTGGAAGAAAAATCTTCAACAAAATCATCACCTATAGAATAGCCTAGTGCTTAAAAGAAAACACAATCCTATTAGAACTAAACTGGGCAGCACTTCTAGGAAACAGTATACAAGAACACATACATATTATTAATAATATTATCGAATATGCTAAAGAAAACAAAAAACAGGTCTGGATTCTCAGTTAAGATATATCAAAAGCCTTTAATTCTGTGAACTTAAAGATGCTCATCAAGGCTCTTAATGAATCAAGATTTCAATACAGATAATAAACATACTTTTAAATATACTCAACCAAAGACAGAACATAGTTTTAACATGCCATAGACTCACAAAAAATATGAAATCAAAGATGGCATTGATCAAGATAATATAATCTCCCCCCTATTATAGCATATCTTCTATAATCCCTAATCTCTCACATTGCCAAAAACTTCTCTGACTACACTATCACCACAAAAAGTATAGAAAAATAAAAAAAGAATGGTTTCAAAAAAAGGTGTTTACCACTGTCAGTGCATAATGAATGACATCACTTGAATAACCAACAACAGTGAGGAAATGCAACAAATCATAGAAAAAGCTAAGGACCTTACAACCTAAATAACATAAGAATCAATTTCCAAAAGTCTTATCTCCTCATCATAAATGGATGTGACAGTAACTTCAATCAAGACATAATAATAAAAAACCATACAATATATGGCTACTATCCAGGAACACCTGTTGGGATTCTAGGAGTATGGTATGATAACTCTGGTAGGAAAGATTATCAAAAAACCCTAATTCAACAAAAATTTAGAAAAACCAAATTCCTGCTTGGAATGAAAAATCTAACTGATAAACAGATGCAATATGTAATCACTTATATACTAATTCCCAATACAAAATACCTCTGTAATGACATAATACTCTCTAAAAAGATGTGTTACTTCCTCATAAATAGCATTATATCTACTTTCAAACATAAGCTAGGTCTAGTCAGAATAGTTCTAAACAATATACTCTTTAACAAGCATAAATACAATATAATTTATCTTTGAAATAGACAACTATTTCTATACTTCATTAACTGGTGCAATAGAATCAACAAACAGAACAAAGCAGGCAATATAGAAAGAGCTAGACTACAGTCCATTCAAAATAACTTCTGATCAATACAACACATCTTGAACAAACTAGAACATCCCTAATGAATCTAGGAAAGAACCTTATATATGATATAATCTGACTCTTGAGAAGACATGGCTTTACCTTCTCATTCACCCTGAATACAAATAGCCTGACACTCATAAAAAAAGTTAGTACATCAATAGAAAGAATTATAAGCAAAGCTTTCTACTCAAAATATCGTCAGGATTTAAAAAAAGCACAATCTTATGTTTATCGCTAAATACTAAACAGAAGCAAACCAAGCCCCTGAACTAGTGTCAAATTATTAGAATAGGGAAAAAAGTAGTTCCGGGCCCAACACCCAACTGGTTCAACACTATCAGCAGAAAGTTAGAGGATCTAATTGAAAGAAAAGAAATTTCTAACCTTCAAAACACCTCCTCAAATATATTCAAACAAGAAACCCCTATATCTGAAACCTCAACTACTAAACTATATTGGATCTATACTATCAGGGAAGACAATGCTGTTATTGGAAAGAAACAAAGAAAAATTGACCAGCACATAACACAATACAAATACTACATTAAGGAATCAGAAAGCTCCCCTCTAAAGGCATGCTCTAGTTGCAATATCAATATACTAGGAGACAACACTAACGAATGCAGCTTCACTATCACAAAACAACATTCAATTACCATACTAGTCCAAAAAAGCAAAATCTCAACAAACAAAATCAACACTACAGATAAAGAACTCTATTAAAAAAACAGGATATCTCCAACTCTCTAACTACCATATTCTTGGAATATATCACACAGATAACATAAACTTATAAGAAGCTTAAACAAAAATTACAGTTTCAACAAGGCTACAAAAAAGCTTAGAAAAATTAAATAAGATAATAAAAGGCTTCACAGATAGTCTAAATACTTTAGAAACAATTAAAGAGAAATTAAGCAACTATGTAATCTTCAACATTTACACTGATAGCTCCTTAATTAAAATTAAAAACAAAAACTATATGGAATTGAGATAAATAATCATTACTCCAGACCAGAAGACATACACTTTCCAAGAACAAATAACCAGGCACTCCTTATCTACCAAGGCAGAAATAGCAGCTATCCTAACAGTCCTTAATACCCTATCTAAACATAGCACTGTAAACATATATACCAATAGCCAAGCAGCAATTAACGGAATCTTAAAAACACAAAAAAAAAGCATTGAAAAGATCATAAAAATATAAAAAAACTATAACCTACTATTACAAATCTCAGAATAGTACAAATAAAATAAAATAAAACTATCTCTATTCAAAGTCAAGGGCCACTCAGGGATTAAACACAATGAAACAGCAGATAAACTAGCATAGATATATCCATAGAAAGATATGTCACCAGGGGAAAAAGAAATTGAGATAGTGGAAATACATAACCAAAGTATCAGAATAATCCCCAATTAAACAATATTTTCACTGAAGTCCCTATAAAAATGATCACAAAAAAGCTCACAAGTGCTATATACCTGGCAAAATGGAGACTATTAAATAGAACAAGATATAACTTCAGTAACAGAATAATCAAAGAAACAGACTGACACACAACCATAATATACCTGCAACTAAAGATGGGTCCCTAAAGGAGGAGGCAGGGACAAAAGTCAAATGTCCCTTATTAGGAAACATTAAAATTTTTAAATTAATAACTATAAAAAAACTACACATAATTGTTTTCCATTATTCAAATTATTTATTTATAACATTTCCTGATTTTTGTCCCTATTAAAGTAAAGAGCTATGAATTTTGTCTTTCAAAAAGAAACATAAATAATTTGCAAAATTTTATATACTAAATACTTTAGGGACTCATCATTACCTGCAACCCATCAAAATGAGTAATTACCACATATCCTGGGAGGATCAAAAGTTAAAAAAATTATGTTTTAGTATATAGAACGAGAAGCTACTGACCAAAAGCAAACTATATACAAGAGCCCCCTCATTATATCAAACCAAGAACTGCCTAGTATGTAAAGAACCTGAAAACAACACATAACCATTTATATGCTTACAGACCAAACAAAATATTGAGACATTCCTTATTAATATAATATTTGATTATGTGGAAACATATGTGGACAAAACTAAAAGCTTAAAAGTTATAGAACACATAAAAAACAAAACCAAACTGAGATACAAGAAATACCTAATAGCAAGCATAAAAGAAGTTTTCTTCAAAGAATTAACTTGTAATATCAAAAGAATAATTTCAGACAAATTAATTAGAAAAAGTTGCATCTCTCTAATTCACACAAAAATCATCAAATATCTCTATCAGATATGGACAAAAAAAGATACGAGACCTTCCAAGAATGAAAAGTATAGAATGGTAGCATGAAACAAAAGAAAAAGAAGTTTAAATACAAAACCAAAGAAAAAGATCCACTCTTCATGTAAAGAGAACAATCCAAAAAAGATCAGTTCATTCACCTGGTTAATGAATTTCCAATACAATGGATAACAGACATGATAGATAATTTTTATATTCTCAAAATTTATTTTAGTACTAGTCCAGCCTTGGCAGGTTAGCTTCCACTAAAGGGATGGCAACAAGTCGCAAGGTAAGCTCTTCTAAAGAGAGGTTACCTCTATTGAGTTTTGTTTGGTAGTAGACTGGTATTATATCTTAGAAAACTTCTATGTAATGATACTGCATAAATACAAATAAAACAAGGCTAAGCCAGCATAAAAAAAAAAAAAAATTAATTTTTTTTAATTATAAAATATAAAATTTTAATTAAATATTGCTTAAATATAATTTTTATTTTTTTTTAAAAAATAATATTATATTTATAGATTTAAAAATATCTTATAGAAAAAATAAAAATAAAAATTGAATATTTTGTATAAAAAAATTTTAAAAATTTTAAACTAATAAAGTGGAAATAACATAATTATGTTATTTCCACTTAGTCTAGATTATATATGACATGTATATTATATAACTCAAGTTATTCGAGTGATGGGTCGATCATATACTGTAATTCAAGTCATTCGAGTGATGGGTTGATCATATAACTCAAGTTATTCAAGTAATGGATTAATTGCAAAACCCAAGTCATACCTGAGACTATTATAGTCTATGTATTAGGTGCTATATAGGTTACCTTTGCATTGTTATTTAAGAGCCACTAAGGTATGTGCCAGTATGACATACATTTACTTTTTAGGCTATGCTCGAGTGACTTGCATTTTACTTTTTATAACACACACCAAGGTAATCAATATGAATGCAAACCCAATGTTATCCTACATGTGACATAATGTATACTGATTTAGTAGTTATAGTCAATTTCTGTCATTGAACCACATGGATAAAAATATATCTAATGATGTATTCAGTCATGTGTCATCATTTGTGGATCCTAGGAATCACAATTTTTATCTGAATCTGAATGATCCGCGGATTTGATTTGAATGGATTGGATCAGATTTTAAATTTTTTGATCTGTTTGTATATAAATTAGATACGGATTTCAAATTTTGAAATCTGATCTGATCAGATTCTAAATTTTGTATCTGATCAGATTTCAAGTTTTAAAACCTAGTCAGGTTTAAATAAAAATTGGCAGTTTAACTATATTTAAATATAGTTATTTAAGGTAATTAAAAAAAAACTCCCCAGATTTTTTTTTTATATTTCTTTAATACCTGTATGCTGTTGAACTATAAAATTTTGCCATATGATCTCCCTAGTATCCAATATAATCCCAGTACCTCAGATCAACATATCACGATCCTTTTGGCCACCTGAAAGTAAAGATCTTTCAGAATATTTCTAGAACATTGATAGTCGATTTTGCTATTAGCAAACTTAGCATAAAGTACTCTAGAATATTCTGTAGTCCTAATT
>CAJVPT010005528.1:0-12094 GCA_910592055.1 Acaulospora colombiana | reverse complement strand
TCTACGATCGTAAAAGGGTGTTGTTTATAACAATCCATCAAATGAGATTTTGTTTTATTTTTTCAGGTTCATGTATCCACTATATAAAAAATAAATTTAGCATAGTTTAAAATTTAATAAATATATTTATACTGACCACTGTAGTATTAAAAAAATTTCCGATTAAAGATTTATCAGAAGTTGAATTTATTTTTATCAGGTGGTTTCTTTCTAAGTGTTTGAAAATATTAGAGGTGCTGCCTCCACTACAGGTATATTTGATGCTGCAATAATTGCAAGAAACTTTTTTATTTTCATTGAAATCGGGATCCTTTGTAAAATAGTTTCACACTTTACTTCTATAATTTATTTTATTACTCGATGATACCTCCAAAAAACTACTTGTTGCAACATTATTAGTAGCACTCAATTCATAGTTATCTAAACTGAAACTTCCTTTATTTATTTCATTGAAATCATCGAAAGAACTATTGTATTTCATTTTATTTTGATATAAATAATACCAGTAATATTGCAAGGAGAAAAATATAGTAAAAAATATCACAAAATTTTAAAAAAACATGTAAAGGTGTTAAAGGAATATAAAAAAAAAACCAGTGGATTTTTTTTTAATTACCTTAAATAGCTACATTTAAACTTCCAATTTTTATTTAACCTGGCTAGGTTTTAAAACTTGAAATCTGATCAGATACAAAATTTAGAATCCAATCGAATCAGATTTCAAAATTTGAAATCCATATCCAATTTGTATACAAATGGATCAAAAAATTTAAAATCTGATCCGATTTGTTGTCTGCAGATCATTCGGATTCAGATAAAAATTGAGATCTCTACTCATTATAATGATCTGGTGATCCAAGTATGGCAATAAAACAAGATCAATGGACCAATAATGCAGTGGTTAGCATTCTATAAAAGGTCAATAATCACAAGATTTGAGTTCAATTCCATCAATAAGACACAAGACTGGCTCGATAAAGAAAAGAATCTATCTATTGATGTAACTGTAAACTAACTGATGTTTGTAATATAGTATCCAGTCTATATATAGATTGTGATCAGGTTGTGATCCGAAATCGAATAAGATTACTATTGATACAATCATGTTATCAACAAAAATGATAATAAGAAGAGTAGATCCCCAAACCGATAGCATGTCTTTCAGGACTTATCTTCATGTATGTGACTGTGCTGGCTTTCACAGACTTGACTATAAGGAGGCCTTGGTGTAAGGAGAAATCTGCAGACCACTCTGAAGAATCGAAAACTGGGATTTAGGATATTGAATTTGATAGCCTGATAACTAGAATACTTTTAATAAAAAATTGTTCTAGAAATAATTAAGACGAAATCATACAGGCTTTCAATTTATTGTTGGGCTAGTAATGGTGATACATAGCATTAGTTAAATATATATACAGCTATTCATGTAAAATAGGTTTACTATAATATATATGTATAATTACTCATTTGTAATAACCAAACAGTTATGATTAATAAAAATTACAAATTAAGCCTGTGAGCTTTAGATCTAATACACTGGTGACCCCATTTCAACAACAATCAACAATCAAATGGCTAGCTACAAAAAGAAACAAGTCAACGATAATAACAAAGAAAAAGAAAGTTCTTGACAATCAATCTATTGTGGCCATCCACATGATTAAAGAAAACCAACTATCTTTAATCCATAAATGCAAAGGCTGCCCCTTTAATGACCCAAAACTCAGGAGGCAATACAAGAATCAACAACAATGTATAATAATGCAGTTATTGGCAAACTCAGTGAATATCAAGGTAAAGAAAAGCACACAAGGTTGTATCTCATCACAGGCATAAGACAGGAATACAAAGCAACCTTTGATTAACAGACTGCAATCATCACCACAAGGGATAGAGCTTGCACTCAAAGAAATCAACAGAAAAGGCATGAACACAAATCTACCATCAATATATATGGACCCACTTTCAATTATGAAAGGCCTAATCCAGAAGAGGCAAAAGGCCACTGAAAGAACAATAACAAAGTTACAACAAATTGCACAAGAAATCAGCAACCAGGACAATCTGAAGATATATACCAACAGCTTCTTCCCAAGGTGACACACGAACAGTAGAATAGAAATCAGGTGGATAATCTAAACAAAAACAGGAACACACACATATCACTGCATTTCAAGCAGAAATATGGGACACCCCATTCTCTACCAGAGCAGAATTAACAGTAATACTAACAGCAGTCAGCACAGTAAGTGCAGGAAAGAAGATAGAAATAATCACAGATAGTCAAGGTGCAATTAATGCAGTTCAGAGAATCAGGGAAAAGAACAAAATCAAGAATCAAAAAACAAAAACTCCAAACAGGAACCTGATCAACACTATCCTAGAAATCGTAGCCATACAGAATATCAAGATAAAGTGAACAAAGGTCAAAGGACACTCAGGGAATAAAAAAAATGAAGCAGCAGACAAGCTAACCACAACAACAATACTAGACAAGCCCAGAGACATAATAAAGGTCCAGGAGTTATACTCGACAAGTAACATGATAGTAATCAAATGGAATCAGTCCTTTGTGGACCTCCCTTTCAGGATAATAGGAAAAACTCTCCTCAAGACAAAATGGGCAAGCAAATGGAGAACCCTATGAAGAACACAAGAGTGGCTCTCTGGACAGAAGTCAAAAGAAATAGACTGGAACCTCACTATAGAAACATTAATATCCTCCAAAATAATATCATTCAAAACAGATCAGCAGGATCACAAAGATAGAGTGTTTCATTGAAAAACATGGTTCAATAAACAGCCCACAATGGTAAACATGAATACATGAAAACCACACCTGTACAAAAACTCAACACGAATTATATACAAACAACATGAAGAAAAAGATTTATACCTATTTATCTGCGGATCAAACAGGACAAGATTGAGGGAGAGATATACATTCTTCTACTGAAAAGTACGAAGCTAGGGCAAATGGTAACAAACAAAGGGAAGCCATACAAGAAAATTGAAAAAGGCCCCTCAACCCACTAATATCAAGAGAAACAGAAGGATTGAACAAGATAGGATGGCTGGATATTATAAGGGGGGCCATCACATACAAATGAGACAGATAGCAGAAGAAATCACAGGGGATGCAAAAGCAGTAAAGATAACATTGAAGGTGGTAACAAACCAGTTTTAGAAAGAGAAAAGAGAAATTTGGAAGCTAAGGTGTA
The DNA here is from genome assembly GCA_910592055.1 of Acaulospora colombiana. Classification (NCBI taxonomy): domain Eukaryota; kingdom Fungi; phylum Glomeromycota; class Glomeromycetes; order Diversisporales; family Acaulosporaceae; genus Acaulospora; species Acaulospora colombiana. The sequence continues at coordinate 8,870 of CAJVPT010005528.1, read as the reverse complement.
ATCTAGTCATAGAATGGGAAAAAACCCAAGGAATCTTATCAAAGAAGAAATATGAATGTATAAGAGGGTTCCAAGGATCAACAGTACAAGGGAACAACAGGCAGAACCACACAAAACATCAACAGATACTCATATATAGATGTAATCAACCACTGCATGAACAATATTTTACAGAACAGATACTTACCTAACTTACTTTTTTCTTTAAATATTAGTGTTAGTGGAGTTATAACAGTCTAATATTCACCATCAGATGGATTGCATCAAGTTGCAGAGTTCGCATAGATACTGAGCCAATAGTTTTTTTCCTATCATAAATATAATCTTTCTCACAATTCAATTTATATATAAAAGAAGGTACCTATGATTAAATAAAAACTGGATAGCATGACTTTGCCAGCTTTAATAAAAAAAAATATATATATATATATTGTATAAGCTTACTTATTTTGGATTTTCTTCTAAAATATTTAAGGCTTCTTATACACTTAAATTAATAATATATGCAAAACATCGTAAATAGTTTTCTATTTACTAAAATATATTGCTTGAGTTTTACTCCACTCTTCTATTAATTTAGTAAAATACAACATTATTTGTAGCATTATCAGTTGTAATTCCCAGAATCTTTAAACTGTTTTAGTCTTATATTATATTTATTTTAAATATATAAATAAATTTACCTTTGTTTAAATTATAAATTTCTTCAAACATGATCAAAGGCTGGGAACTTGAAAATATCTTTGATAATCCTGTAAACTCACACAAGCTAATCAAAGACAATCTGACAACTGCAATATTGGCTTTGATCAAAGATTTATAGATTATATTTCAAAGTTGGAGATGAAAGAAAATCTTTAACTAACAGGGAGGTATTCTATATATCAAGTCAATTCTACAAAATGATAGAGAATATAAAAAAGCCATTCCATCACTACATAAGCATAAAATCATATTTCTGGATAAAATAATCAATACAACTATAATAACACTTAAGGAATAGAGAGCAATTCAAATTTCCTTTAGCAAGTGTAAAATACTAGTCCTTTCTTGGTACAAAAAGATTTATGAAAAGGTAACAGATAATTAAGATCACTTAAGAAAATCATTACATAGACTAGATTGGATAGACTACAATATATAAACTGAAATATTTTCAGTATATTCAGATAAGAGAAAAATATATTGAATAGTTCATTCCAGTTTTTCAACTAATATATTAGAAAAAATGGTATTTTCAAATAACAAAATCTAGTTCATTTTATACTGGTTATCATATGACTCTATTAGAAACTATATCTTACTTCAATCAGATAGATTATCTCAAGCTTTAGAAGTAGTCCATCACAAATTCACCTCCTTTCACAACTAAATAGACATAAAAATCTAAGAAAAGGAAAACAAGTTCTTTTATTAAACAATTTCACAAACTGGCAAATAACTACAAAACAACAGATATCAACTCCACCTATTTTCAAACCCATAGAAGTGAAAATCCAGATAGAAAATTGGAAATCCATGCTAATAAGACAAGCTATTCAATCAGACAAACATATAGAAGAACTTACAGATATTTTACAATACAATAGAAGGAGCATGGCTAATTAGTTCATCTTTTATACAGATGACTCTTATAAAAAATGGACAAAAGATAGGAAACTTCAAATAGAGTTTGCTTGGATTCTAATAGAGGATAGCAAAGTTGAAAAAAAATTCTCAGCAGGGGCATCGACATGACTATCAGCAACTAGAGCAGAAATATTGGCTATCCTTACTGCACTATTCACTGCTTCTCGAAATGCAATAGTCTTAATTTTTACTGATTGCAATATTGCAGTTAAGATATAAAAGTCCATCAGTTTATAAACAGAGATATTAACAAGAAAATGAATAAAGATTACCTACTAGCCAATATGAAGTAAGGTCAAAGATCTAGTAAAAAAAAAAGATCTTACTTTGAAAATTACAAAGGTCAAGACTTATGGAATCAACAAGTTCAATAATCAAGTAGATCTACTCACTAAACAAGCTAGACATGAGAATCTGATAATCTGAAATCAACTATTAAAGTTAGGAAAAGTCTTTACAATAGCTACATAAAGTGAATATACAATAGAAATTAGTATTAGAGAATTTGTTAAAACATTTAACAGAAAAAGGATTGGAAAAGACTGGATAGTATAGAAAAGAATTCAAGAGCTGTGGATTCAAAAAGATAAATAATAGATTGGTTAACCTTCTGTAATCAATTCAACCCACCCAACACCTTTAATACCTTCTTCAAAGCTAATAAAAACAAAATTTTCTAACTAACTTAATCCACAATAAACTTCTAATACTGCAAATACTCAAGAAAAAAAGATCAGATATTTATAGTATAATGACTTGCCTAGTATATAAACTTCAAGAAAAGATATTAAAACACCTTTTCAAATGTCCAGCTACTAGAGAAGCAAGAGAAGACATATAGCGAAAAGCAAAAGAGAAAATTAATTACTATATTCATAAAAAAGCTAAAGATAAGAAAAAAGTTTACACTACAACTGATAATTAGACAAGTAAATGGCTAGATGAGATTAAGCAATTTGATAGAAGCCTTTTCAATACTATTTGTGAATATATAGAAGAAAATAAAACTACCTTTTTAAAGAATTATCTTAAAATACAACTTAAAATTCCTCCAGCATTCACACAAAGCATGATCAATAAGCTTTGTTATAAAATAAGGAAAAACTTCAAAGAGGATATCTGGAACAACTGTTGCACTAAAGTAATAGAGTGAAAAAATAAGCAAAATATCACCAAAAAGGATAAACGATCTAAAAAATCTGGATATAAATTGAATGCACAGACTATACAAGAACAGAAAGAATCCTTAACATCCTCAGAAGACCATAAGAAGGAAGCTTTTGAAAGAAAGGAGGAAAGGAAGTATATGAAAATCATTAAGAATTGAGTTTATTATGGTACTAAATAGCTTGGTTTTTAACTGCAGACAGAATTTAGAATGATCTATAGTAATGACCTGTAGGTAATGATTTTATTAATTAGAGAATTTATTCAAGTTAGTAAAGGAGTGAAATATAATTTCCCAAGTTGCATCTAGAGAAATAAATTTTCAATAACAAATGAATTAGTATGTGAAAGTCAAAATATCTTGTAAATATTCTTGTATATATACAATAAAGACATGTTATGCTGACTTAACTATGGGTTAAAAAAAAATTTTTTTTCTTTAAACATGATAAAAATGCTTCTTTAATACTTTCACTTGAATGGATATCCCATAGCTGCATAAAGTCTATTATTATACTCTGCATTCTCCAATTTTTATCAATAAAATGAGCAGTTATGCCTAAAAATGCTTTCATTGAAACTAATATCCAAATATCAAGTGTAAATGAAATACTGCTTTCTATTTCTTGCAACATCTATTGAATTTTTTTTTAATTATTTAAATAAAAGTTTATTATACAAGTCTTAATAGAAGTAGCCGATGATATTTTTATATCTGGTATTAATGTTTGTATAAAAGCAAAAAAATCTGGTTCTTGAATAACTGTAAAAGGTTGCTGGTTGATAATAATCTATTGAACAAGTTTTTTTTTATTTTTGTTAAATCATATATCCACTATATCTAAATATAAAAAATTAATGATATTTTTTTTAAAAATTTAAAAATTAATGATATTTTTTTAAAAAATTTAAAAATTATTTAAAATTACCTTTATTTTAAAAAAATTGACAATTTCAGTATTGCCAATTATTATATTTAATTTTGTTGGATAAGTTTTTTCAAGATGTTTCATTAGATTAGAAGTACTGCCACCACTACAAGTATATATCGTTCTGTAATATTTACAAGTAGCCTTTCTGTCCTCTTTAAAACTTGCACTTCTTATAAAGTGTTCCCATACTTTATTTCTAGAAATTGTTGAGGTAACTAAGACTAATTCTGATGGATTGCTTGTATTAGTATTTTCAATATTGATATTGTTATGGCTAGTTAAACTGCTACTTTCATCATATACAATTTGTATGCTATCAAATAAGTTTTTATATTTCATTTTTAAAAGAAATAAATTAGCAAAGCAAAATATAAGATGAAAGTAATTAAGCAGCAAAACTGTAATATCACAAAGAAAGATTAAAAAATCATCAAAAAAAGCAGAGTATTGAATTTTTTTAACTTGCCTTTTATATTGTTTTTTTAAAAAACTATTTTAATTTTCTAGATAGTTCAATTTTAATTTTCTATATAGTTCAATTTTAATTTTTTAGATAGTTTGTTTAAATGAGATTAAATAATTATATAACAATTTATATAAACTTGTTCATATCTAATTTGAATTATATCAAGTTTGATCTGAATCTGATTTGAATCTGATAATTTTTAAATTTAAAATTCGATTTGATCTGAATTTGATCAGATTAAAAATTTTAAATTTGATTCAATCTGATTTGTATCTGATTTATGGATCAATCAGATTTAAATCAAAATTGGGAATACAATATATAATATAATACTAGAATAGACATAGTGATTATGTAATAGCACTATATGTAATAATAGGTTTTTAAAGTATTTAGCATATAAAATTTTGCAGATTACTTATATCCCTTTTTGAGGAACAAAATTTATAGTTCTTCACTTTATTAGGAACAAAAGTCAGGAAATGTTATAAATCAATAATTTGGATAATGGAGAACAATTGTGGGTAGTTTTTTTATAGTTATTAATTTAAAAATTTTAATATTTCCTAGTGAGGGACATTTAACTTACAGTATGTCCCTGCCTCCCCCCTTAGGGACCTATCTTTACATTCATGTAAGCAATTACTGCTTGCTTTAAAGAGAACTTAACTTTTTTCTCAAGTTTGTTAAAATTGAGTGCATATTATTCTTCCATAGAATAATTCAGATTGTTATTGTTTTGAATTTTGTATAACAGTAAATTATAAAAAATTCTTTATAATAATAAAAAGATTGTTTTTTCTTGATCTATACTATTCCTTATCACTATTAAATTAAAGAGTTTATTGAAAAGAATGATATTACAACTTCTATCTTTAAAAAAGTATATTATAAGCTTTTTGATAATCATAGAATTTGAATTTAATCTATAGTCTTTTTAAACATATAAAGAAATATTGTGTTATATAGCTGGTCAGTATTTTGAAAGAGGATCCATAGTTCTTTTTTCTTTTTTCTGACTTTTTTACAGATATTGTTTAACAGGTGAATAGGTTTTACCATACTTTCTTCTTGTAGACTAGCAAAGTTCTGACCTTTTAGAATTTTGTATTATATACAAATAGTTGATAGTTGATTGATAAGAATCTTGGTAAAATATTTTTGAGCTGTTTTAAGAAGAACAATAAGTCTTGTATTGCTCAAATTGCATTTTTAAAACTTGAGTTTGAGAATGGAATAGATATTACCACTTTTCTATTTTTTAGATATCTGTTTTATACTTAAGACTTTGTTAAAAAGAAGACATGAAGTTTTTTTTTTTTGATTCCTAAGTGTTTAAACATTTTATAATTGATATATAAAAAATCAACAATCTTATTGTTTGGGAAAGATTGCAAAGTAGCTTTAAGCTCTTCTATTTTGATTTCTTCTGTTAATAATGAGTACCATATTGAATCAATTCATTCCTTGGGTTGATATTCTTTTTTTCAAAAGGGATCAAGACTTTCAAAGTTGATATTTTTTTATTTAAAAGCCTTTTTGTGATATTCTTTGACCTTGTTTTTAATGGTTTAAGGATTAGTAACAATATATTTTCTCCCTTCTTGATTTTTACTTAGTACCTGGTTTAATGTAATTCTAGGTTTTTTTTGGTTCAAGACTGAGCTTAGCATTTGCTTTTGATTGGACTTAAGATCATTACATTTGTTTTTCAGAGCTTTCTTAATTTTGTTTTTAATATAAAGACTTTTTTTTTTCTTACATATTATTCTAAAGATATATTCTATTTTAATGATATTTTTTAATTGCTCAGGATTTCTTCTTGTAATTAGGGAGATACCAATTTTTTATTAAGGAATTCATAAATATTTTATAGGATTGAAATAGGCTTTTCTATATTCTCTATATCCTCTATAGTTCATAAGTTCCAGTTAACTTGGATTTTCTTTAAAAGGAAATAAATTTTGTTGGCTTTTCTATAGGCTTTAAAATTCTTTTTTGAAATTACTAATCTTGTCTTGATTTCTTTTCCTCAATTGAAAGCATGATAAACTCTTTTCTTTTTAAGATACTTGTATATACTCTTAATTATTATAATTTTGAGTTCTTGCCAAGCCCTTTCAAGTTATTGAAAACTGTTTTCAGTTTCTTGTCAAGAAGATTATATATTAATTTTTAGAAGTTTATATTCTATCTAGAGTTTGAACTTCTTCTATTGTTCTGCAATAGAATTTATTAAATCTAGTATTTTTTTACTTTTTGTTCTGTATTGCTTTTGGACCTAGTTTTTAAATAGATTATTTGTTATCATTCTTATTAATAAAAGAGTATGATTACTATCCAGTAGTATCTATATTAAAATATTTTTGAATTTATATGTATTGTTTAGACTGATTTCTGGTAATATATTAGATACTGTATAGTCAATTCTGTTATAGACTGAGTTGTTTGCTTATATAAAGGTGGTATTCTCTTCTTCTTCTCAAAAGTTTTAAATGTCTATATAATTTAAGTCTTCTAGAAAGTTAAAGAAGCTTATTTTAGTTTTTTTGTATCTTAAGATTGTTTTGTAATGGGTGGAGATTGATTCACTATTGAGTTGATGACTATATTAAAATTACTCATTATTATGACTTTAAAGTGATTTTTTTGCTTATCCAGAATTTTATTTTGAAGCAGCTATTGTAACCATTTATTATTAGCTTTTTCGAATAGTAGATATACTTGATATATATAAAGTTTACTTCTTATTGATAAAAAATTAGCTACTATTATATAGCCTTCTATTCTCTCAATTGATTTTAGCTTTTTTTTAATGTTTTTCTTAATAAGAATTCCTACTTCAAACTCTTTAGGTTTTTTATTATTATAGCTATGGAAAACTTGTGTGTTTGTTATAGATTAAAAACAAAATCTACTGTTTTTTTTTTGTTAGTTTAGTTTTACAAATTCTCAGAATATCTATATAAAGTTTTTGTATAAGTTTATATAATATTTATTGATTGAAACTAGTATTGATACTTCTAACATTATGTGTTACAATTATAAGAGTATTATTTAATATAAATTTGTCTATAGTATAATTATTATATAGTATCTATTCTTTGTTTATTTTTTCATTAGTATTCTTTTTGATTGTGCTGATAAAATTATCAAGTAGTATAATATATATTATATTGAAAAGAATTATATTGATATTTACTGTTGTCTTAGTAATTATTCATTTTTTTCAAAATGAACTTGATTTCTCTTATGAGTCAAATTCTTTTCCAATATATCTTAATTGAACTAATGCTACTTTTAGAAATGATTGCTTTATTGCATTCTTCTTATTTTATTTTAATTGACTGTTTTTTTCTCAATTAAATTTATTTTATTGTTCAATTGCTTAAGATTATCCAAAATTTACTGAATTAAGTTTTGATTACTTTCATTTTCAAGATAGAAGCTTTTAGTTCTATTATATATTCTTTGTCTATTATAATAATTAGCAAGTTCTTTGTTACTATCAATAACAAAGCATTTTGGGATCTCTGTTTTACTGATGGTGAACTTATTAAAAACCAAATTACAGTATAGTCTTTTTTTTGAGCATATGTAAATTTTTAGGAATGTAATATATTCTGGTCTTGATATGTTTGACTGCCCTTACAATTGGTTCAGTAGTAGTATTATATACTTCATATAGCTACAAGAATTGTAAGTTGTGCTGTTTAATAATTTTGGTAATTTCTTTATTATTAGATTCATTTTGAGAAAAAATGGCTCTAATAGTTTCTGTTCTAGTGTGAATCATCCATTTTTTCTCAAGATCTATATATTGTTTGTGAGAAATAATACATGTCTTAATTCTGCATTATAACTATAAGTGGTTATAAATATGAATATTTATTATTTGTTTATATTAATTAAAAACTGCTTTGATTTTTTGATATAAATAATTTTGATTGATATCTATTAAAATAATCACCAGTAATATTTCTTTCTCCTCCTTTGTTTTCTGGAATACTTTTTTGTTTGATAGTTAATTGAAGCTTGACCATTTGTCTATTTCTAGAAATATAATAATAAAATTGTTTTTCTTTTTTCTATTGATTTTTTCAAGATATTTTAATGTATAGTCTTCTTTTTTATAACAAAATATTGTTCAAGCATTGCTATTAATGAATTTTTTTGTAAAGAGATAAGCGTCTTTTGGTAAGTCTAATATGTTCTAGAGATATGCTATTTGTTCTATCTTAGTTTCTATAACAAATTTATCCAAGTCATCAGATGAAAGCCTAACTTTGCACCTAAAAGTCAGATGACAACTGCTAAAACGGTTTTAGGAAACTATAAATATTTTGAGAAGACAAATATTTTTTCTTAAAGACCAGAAAGATATTGTCAAATAGAATTTCAAGATAATCAAGAATTTAGACCTCTAGCCATGAAACACTAATGATTTGCTAGAACACATGATATTTCAGATCACATGATCTGACCACTGATCCCGAAGCTCTGAGGCGACGCGAGACCCGAATTACTAATAACATATAGATAAACACCAATAGATTCATAATAGTTGTATTTCATTATAATTGTCTTCATCATATTGTTCTTTATTTTATTTTATTTTTCTTTTTATTAATTATATATATATGATCTTCCTTTTTTTTTTTCTTAAGTATTTTAAA
>CAJVPT010005527.1:0-12094 GCA_910592055.1 Acaulospora colombiana | reverse complement strand
TATCATTTGGCTGTTTGAGGCTTTTGCTTCATTGATTTGTTTGAGGACTTCTTTGGTGCACTCTTGGTTTGACTGGTATGCTTGGGCCGGGAGGTAAATAGCGATAATTGAGTTTATATTTGAATTTGAATAGTAGGTCTATTGTGATTATTCTGTCCTTCCATATATGCTTTTTATAGATATGTTTGGCAGGTTTTTTTCAATTAATAGTGCTATACCAAACTCTTTCCTTTGGTTACTTGAGTTATTCCATGTGGTTTGGTAATCCTGGAATTGGATGAATCTTTCTTCCATGTTATTAAGATTTGTTTCTATGAGTGTGAGTATACTCGGTTTGTGTTTATTGATCTATTTTGTCCAGAGGAGTAGTTTTCCTAGATTCAATTTGAGACCTCCAACATTTGTTGTGAAGATATTCCAAGTTTGTCCTCTGATTTGATAGTTTGGGGTGTGTTCATGATATTATTTATGTGGTGTAATAGTATTGTTTGTTGGTATTGCTAGTTTTCCTTGTGGAGGTTTGGGATTATAATGGGGTTTTGGTAATAGTGTATCAGTATTTTTGTCTATTGTCGAGTTAGTGTCTGACCATAATAGATTTGTTGTGAGGTGTTGTGTTCTGAGTGAAGAGTTAATGGGATTGTTAGTTTGATTGTTATGTGTTGTACTTGTATTCACATATTCAATGTATTATTGGAGTTGCTGTATGTGTTTCCCATAATTATTGTTGTTCAGTGGTCTTGGTTGAGGTCTGAGCTAATGCATCCATTGTAGTGAAGATTTGGTTCATTTTGTCTTGCATCCCATCGATGGAGGAGAAGAGTTGTGTTTGTGTATTTCTGAAGTCTTCGAAGCTATCTTTCAATGTGGATTGTATGCTGTTGGGTTGTGATATGGGTGTTGAGTCTTGCGATACTGGTGTTTGTTCACTATCCATTGATTCATAGTATTCTTCATCATAGTATTCCAGGTTGGTGATACACTCATCCAGATCTGCCACTTGATGTTTGATAGTATTTAGTTGTTGTTGGATTTCTCTGAGCATGTTACCTATGTCTTTGAGAGTTGTTGGGTTCTCCTGTTTCGATTTGATTGTTCGGGAAACTGCTGTTGCATATGTTCCTGCTTTTGATGTTTTGGGTGTTCTTGGCTTATTGATGTTGTGAATTGATGAAGTTTTTTCTAGTCTGAATTTGTTGTAGAGGTCTCTGAATTTAGTTGCCTGGTTTTTGTTGTAGATGTTCCATTGGAGGCGTCTTTCCTTGATAGGACAGTTTTTGACTAGGTAAGAGGATGCGTCACATATTGTACATAATTTTGTTGAAATTGGAGTGAATGAGAGAGTTGTTTCTACTTGTTGGTATTGTGTTTGTGCTGATGCTAAAAGGTCTTCTTGTGTTTTGAAGCTGACGACAGCGAATCTTTTAGGTTTATAACCCCTGTTTGCTGTCCTTGGGATATAACATGTACGTCCTTTGTATTGTGTGAGGATATTTTTGATATCCCATACTGATGTGTTGGGAGGAAGGTTCGTTAGTTTAGCAGCGATCTCATGTCTTTGTTTCATTTGTTGAAGTGTCCATTTTGCGTCATTGATTCTCACTGAGTCTCCTTTGATTAGGATGCTTCTGGCATCTACTAGTTTGTGTTTGGGTTCTCGATCTTTGAAAGTGATTGTGGCGCATTGCCACAAGTTTTGGATTTTCATAGTGATGCCTTAAATTTGACCATGTTTGGCAAAGGCTTGTTTGACTTCTATGAGTCTTGTGTTCAAGGGGATGTCCCATACTACTATGGAGTTTCCTTTATTGATTTGTTGGTATCCAGTTTCCATGTGTGTAAGCCTGTTATTGTCCATTTCTGGGAGCTCTATAGTTGTTTCATATTCCGCTGCATATTAATCTGCAAAAATGACGATGATTTGCATGTCTTCTTTTTTTCCCTTTGCAGCATACTATCAGGAGTCCTTCAGAGGAGTTGAGGGCTAGAATGATATGTTCTAGTTTTTGATGTGTGATTTTTCCTTTGACTAGTTTTGCTGGGATGCCAACTTTGTATCATTCTTGTCCATATTAGATTGTCCTGTCGATGGTGATTTAGGTCTTGGTCTGCCTTGGATGTTGTCGATTTCTCTGCTTTTGCCTTTGGAAATGGTGAACCATTTTTGTTCTGAGTTGCTTTCTTCCTCGGTTTCCATTTCTTCATCTGGGCTATTGTTTCGAGCTGTTTGTGATTTCTGGATAGTGATTCTTCATTAATGTTTTTCTTGTTGCTCACTCTGTTCAGGGGTTGTGTTGAGTTGTGTTTCTACTATGTCACTTTATGAAGAGATTGATGCTTCTAATTCCTGACTTTGTTGAGGTGCGAGTTTTGTTTCATGTTGTTGATTTTCTTGTTGCATTGTCTCTTGTTTTATGGTTGTGTTGGTTGTATTGTTGTTGAGTTGATGGTCATTGTTGGAGATAGTAGTTGCCATTGGTTGTATGGGTTTCTTGGCTGCTGTCGTGATGGGTTTCTTTGCATATGGTTGGGTTCTGGCCAGGTCCAGTTCTTTGCCGGCACTTTTATCGTATCTTAAGGTGCACTCCATAATTGTAAGAGGGTTGTTGGAAGCTCTGGGGCTTCTGTTGTGACTTGTCATCTTTTTTTACCTTTCGTCTTTAAAAGTTTCCAAAAAAGGAAATTTTTAAGGATCTGGTTGGTTACGGGAAAGAGTTTTTTTTTTGCATTGTTAATAAACTTGAAAATATATACAAGTATTTTTTATTATATTTATATGCTGGTAAGTATCGATGTTAGGATCAGAAATATCTAGGTGAAAATTTAGCAAGTGATGTATTGGTTCACTTAAAAATGCAGCATATTTTATTGAATTATCATATTTTTGTGATATAAGAAAATGGTGAGTAGCAACAAAGGTTTCTAAATTGAGACATTTAAAATTAGCTTAATATATATAATATCCTGCTAATGCAAAACAAAAATTGACAGTCACAAATAGCCTGTTATAGATAAAATTCCTCATGCTGATCCAGAATTTCCCACTAGTAACAAATGGAATTGACTGGCACCTGCAAGCAGTGTTCAGCAACAAGCTTGCCTGTACTAGTCCAGGGTTTCCCATTGGATACACAAGATATTATTACTATACTATTCCTATCTCAGTACCAACACAACAAAGGCTGCTAGTCCATAGTTTTCTACTGGAGGCAACATTGATACTACATCAACACTTGCAAGCACTACCTTGTATTGATATGGACCTGTCTCACTAGTCCAGGGTTGTCCACTGGAGGCACATAGTATGCTTAATTGATACAATGTATAAAGGATATATCGATTTAAAAATTTTTTCCACTTATTCTTTGTAGAAAGGAATTGATGATTTTTTGTAGCTTTATGACTTTTGTTGATACAGTTCATGCTAAATAAATAGTGCCACAATCAATACTGATAGCAATAAAGTAATAGTAGGGCATTACAGTATTAATAAATATTGCTTACTTGTTTATGGTATTAACTAAAGGCTTATAATCATTATAGCTAAGGTTTAAAACTGGAAAATAAAAACTGGGATTACTAGCAAAAATAAAATAATAGTAGCAGTATGTACAGTTTAACAAAACATTGTTTGCCTGTGACTATAGAATGTAAAACTTGTGGTCTTGCTCACTTGAAGTTAAGTTTTTGAGTGAAAAGATTTGTAAACAAAAGGGAAAAGTTAGAAGTAACTCTTGAAGTCATACTTCAAGTTGTTTTAATGAAAGTATTAAGACTTTATTAGCAAAGAAGTATAAAAACTTCTTGTGAACATCTTTTTTGTATGTGGTCCGAGGATCAGTAAAAAGAGTTTTTAGTTAATCAAATCAAATTATTCAAAGTCTCTTTCAATATATTTATATAACTATCTGCAGTAGTAACCTGCAAACAATAATATTAAGAGTTGGAAGGGTTTTTATCTGAACTTCTAATGGAATGATAAATCACTTTCAAAGTTGTACTTAGAGTAGTAATTATAAAGATGAGTGAGTTAGTTAATATTTTTTAGCTTTAGTGATTCATATTATATATACAATTTACAAATGATTAATAAAGCATTCATAACTAGTCTGATAGAGGATTAAAAAAAAATTTTTTTATATATTTATATAACTTTTATTATTCTTGAATTATCAATTTTAATATATTATAACCAAGATATTCTCACTTAATTTAAAGTAAATTACTAATATAGTTGTCCTATTTATCTATCTAATTAGAAGTTTATTGGATAGATTAATAATAATAAACAATAAAACATTAAGTAGAAAATACTTATATCAAAGCTAGTCAAATACAATATATTATCAAAGAAATTATTCAAAGTATCTGGCTTATTACTTACAATATTCGATAAAATAGTTGTATCCATTTCAGAATTTAAAAAAGCAATTGATAATGTTTAATAATAAGAAATAAAAAAACTACAATAGCAATATTAAATTATTACTAAAAGTGAAACAAACAAATTCTATATATAACTATAAACTTATAGCAAAGATTCTCATTGGCAAATATAAACTTTTTTATATTTTTACTAAACATACTAATAATATTGTGATAAAAATAGCCTCTAATACCATTGGATAGTTATTTTTAGTCATGATATTAATTCTATTTCTATTTTTATCTATTTATTTATAATTATTTCTTTGATATTCTTTGATATTCTTATTGGTACTTGATTAGCGTAGATCATTTTATCAAATGTAGCATATGACATAATTTACCGTAGATTAGGAGGCCCAAGTGACCCATTTTTACAAGTATATAAGCAGTCATAATTCACTCAAAAGTAGGATAAGTTGGCAGATAACTTCATTTTGATTTCTTGCAGATTGGATATCTTCTCTTGATTTTAGAACTAAAGAAATTGTTCTAGTTTTCTTGATTTATTAATAAACTTGGGTTCTAAGTGAATCATATTTCTTGTGAAATACTGTGTGACACTGTTTAAAATATTTTTGATGAATCTATTCTTGAACACTTCTTTAATTATTATAAACTATTTCTTTAATTCTTTCTTTGGAAATTGTCCTTTTAAAAGCAATTCTACTTGAACACATTGGTCAAATATAAATTTGATCACAATATCTAAGCATATTAGTTTTTTTCAAAGATAACTTATTATATGATTAAATTTTTAAAACATATTTGCAATTGATTTTATTGTAAATAGTATATAGATAATTATATGTAAAAAAAGTGCACAATGCTTTTGTTTCATTTAAGTAATATGTAATTACTGTATATTAAGTTCACTAAAGTGGACCAGTTTTATTCTTTTTTAAAAAAAAAAAAGAAAATCAACTCTATTAATAAAATAAATTTATTATAAGAAATAATTTAACTAAATCAAGTCAAAAAAAAAAACTCTTTCTCACTCGCATCAAAATTCTTAAAAATTTCCTTTTATAGTAACAACTCAAAATATTGAAGAAAAAACATAATGCTCGCAAAAAGCTCCTATAACAAACATGTCAAGAAGATTGACAAGAACCAGAGACCTGACAGTTAACTACACAGGAGAAAGAATCCTAACAGGTAGTGGCAAAATCTCCAAACCAATATAGAAAGTGAAACTCGAAAACAAGTTCAACCCCTTCACAGGTACGAAAAAGAATCAAGTACAAACAAAAATGAAGAAAGTAATCGGACAAGTAACGGAAGTGACAAAGATCAATAAAGTCAACACCAAGAACCGGAAGGACATGGAGCTTAAAAATTAAGAACACAACAACAGAACTGACATGGAGGAAAACATCACAGAGACCCCAGAGCCAATAGAGAAAATAAATATGAAGACCAGATTGACCTCATCCATAACAATAACTTCAACAGCGTCAGTAGTGGAAGAGGAAGAAGAGAACCTGAGGCACTATAGCAACATTATCAACAACAACATCAGCTATGATAGGAACCCAAAACTAGTAACTGCAGAAATAGAACATAGAGGTCCTCAGGAAGAACAGAATACGCTCTATCCAGGAAAAGTTTTTATCGACCTAGAAGATATGCCTGGCTCCTCAACAAAGGAAAAAATCAACCATGTCCATAGCAAGTTGGGGCACCTGTCAATACTAAAACACATATGCATAGAATTCCCTATAGGCTCACCAAAAATCACAGCTATCTTTAGCAATTATCATGAGGCTACAATGGTATGTAAAACCGTGATCACCAGCAATGAACAAGCCAAATTTAGGCTTGCACCACAGATCGGTGCCCATTAAAGCAAAACCTAATCCATTAGTATCTGAAACATTCCCAACTAGTTCAAGAAAATAGATATCACCAATCTGTTCCAGGATAAGATGGCAATTGAGTACATAACCCTTCAATCAGCAGGTCCAGTACAATCAGGTATAGTCCAGTTTAGTATAACAACCACATATGACGAACAAGTCCAAAAATGGGCACTCTATAAGGACCTCTTCTGCATGCAGACATATTCATTAGTCAGAACCCGCATGGCAAGGAAAAAAAGAAACAAGTACAGTGTGATCCTTGCAAACCTCCTACAAGGAACTTTAGTGAAAGAGCTGCAAGAAATTATTAGATACATCAACGCACAAGCTTGCTACTTTCTCCTGAACTACTCAGCTCAGAATAAGAGATTTGTAATCCTTTACTTCAAGAATGACCAGTGTCGTGGGCTAAACCAGTGAGTACGTTACTAAATAGTAGCACCTCATGTAACCCAGTCATCTCACGAATACTCACAAAGAAAAGAATGCCTCCTATAAAGAACACTTAGGGAAGGCAGAGGCATGGGGATTAACTTGGCCGAAGGTAAGTGTCTCTTTATTGCGTTCTGTTTCTTTGGTATCTCACTAATTCTTATCTCTATTCTCAATAAGGGCTGTTTTCCTAACATATTCAGCTCTGCTTTTTTGGCATATATTAGTAAGCTATTTATACTTTTCTAAATAACAATGGGCTATCTACTTTATAATTGGCTATACTAACCCTAAGCTTTGCTAAACTTTCCATACATTTTCAGATACATATACAGTAGTTCCCTTATCAGTACTCGAGCCTTATCTATAGTTTCTTACCTTGCAACACTCAATCTTTCATATCAGACTTTCAGGTTTTTGGATTCTAAACTGTTACACATAAATCATGTCACCCACGTGACTCATAACACCAGGACTTGAATACAGCAAAGAACACTAGTCTCAATCTCAACAATGTGGAACTAGTCTGGGTAGAAAAAATAAAAAAACTTTGTTTCAGATGTGGCACTCACAATTATGAACTCATTTCTTGTCCAACCAACAAAGAAGGCCCATCTATGAGAAGTAGAACAAATAGACTGGGACTGCCTAGATTGAGAACAATGATGCAAAAAGAGTCCATTATCATCCGATAGGATAACAGACAAACTGCCAATTCCCGTATCTCAGGACGAACATATGCAAGTGTTACCAAGGATGCACAGATCCCCCAGTAGGAATGGAAAGAGTAATAGAAGCACTCAAACAACTTCAAGTGGATATGAAGGCCGTCAAACACCAGGTCTACATATTAGATAGAAGAGTAATAGCAATAGAAGCAGGCCCTCATATCAAAGCCAAAGGACCAGCGATCACAGACTCCCCTTCTGAACAAACAATACCCTCGGAGAACTCAAACTTCAGAACTCCATTACCAAAAAGAATAGATATTAGAGAACAGCAAGCATTCATCAATAAAAGAATCAATCTGATAGAATCAACAATGGTAACAACCATAAAGAAATGATGGACTGTCTAGAATCACCGATAGGAAGCACAGATTTAACAAACCCGATCCCTTCCTTCCTTCAAAACAACATTTCCAAAGAACCAGCAGCTGAGGCCAAGCAAGTAAAAATAGACAACAACAAAAAGATTATATATGAACAATGGAGGATAGGTACTTAAAATGTAAGAGGAATCAATACTGAACTCAAAAGATTATCATTGTTTGAATATGGCAAGGAAAAGGAAATAGACATTTTGGGAATAACAGAAATATGGTTAGCAGAGAATACACTCTGGCGAAATTAAGAAAGGGAATATCAAATATGGTTATTAAAACCAATATGGCAAACATATGGAGCAGGAATAGATATCATCATAAGAAAAGTATGGGTAACACACGTATATAATATAGAAGAACATATGAATCATGGCCTACTAGTAGACATGGCTTTCAAGAAAAAGATAAAATATAGAGTAATAACAATTTACAATATAACAGATGAGACCAAAAGAAAAAAGAAAGCGAAACTACACCATTGGCTCAAATCCAAGATTAGTGAAGCAAAAAGTAAAAATATGTTTATTATAGTCATGGGTGACTTGAACGAAACAATGAATCATCAACTGAACTGCACTCTGAGAAAGTATAAAACAAACAAACCCAGTTATATGATCAATACCTTGATGGCGTTTGACTTAGTAGATACTTACAGACAACTTCACTTAACCAAAAGAAGCTATACATACATGCGACCAAATCAAACTACAGAAGTAGATTGGACTATATTTGGGTATCAAACACACTTGCCCAATGTACCCTCAGTGCAGATCACATAACAATAGAAACAATTATAAAAAGTGATCACAAGATGGTGACATCCACCCTAGATATACCACACAGCGATTGGGCAAAATTAGCAAATAAAAAAAATATCAAACAAAACAAGATCCATTTCTGCAATTCCAATCCAAAGTAGTGAACAAAGTTTAAACAGAAAATGGAAAACTCGGCAAGCAAAATCATAAAAGACAATTTAACAACAGTAGATGTAATATGGAAATGGTTCAAGGAAGCAATACTAGTAACAGCGAAAGCTACACTCAAAAAAAGAAGACCAAGAAAGAACATTGGAACCATCCATAGATCTAAATACAAGAAGTTGATACAAAGACCATTTCAAATCAGTAAAATATACAGGAAATGTCAGGCATGATTCACGAACCCAGAGCCATGTTTACAAACAGAAGAAACACAAATAAGAGACTTAATTGAGGAAGTTAATTCACTACTTCCAGTTCTCAAGGAACTACCAATCAATATGGAAGATACAACATACAACAAAGAAGAAATGCATAGGTGGTTATTAGAAACCAAAGAGATTTGGGATATAAAAAACAAAATGGCAAAGGTACAGTTGGCAAAGATCAAATTAAGAACAATCCAGAGACACACAGAGTGCAGGTATAAGGATTTAGAAGAGAATCCCAAGAAAATGATAAATAGTATCCTAGATAGACAGACTAGAGTTATAGATATCAGGAGATTAGTAGAACGTACAAAGGAGAATGAGGTTGAAATCATAACTGAGTCAACAAAGATCCAAAACAAAATCAGGAACCACTTTCAGCAATGGATAAGAAAAAGACAAGTCTTGAATATAGAAGACTTCCTATATTGGAAGGAACAGTATAACCCGAAACAAGACATCCAAGTAGGTTGGTATACAGAAATAATAAACCCTATCAAAACAGCAGAAATCAAAAACACGATCCATAAGAAAAAGACAGCAAGTGCATCAGGACCTTTTGGAATACTATATAGTGTTTTAAAAATCTGGGAGAGAAAGGATTGCAAGTCTGGAATCCCTCTTTAATCAGATCCTGACAATAGGAGAGATCCCAAGTAACTGGAGAAGGGGAAATGTATATCCTATTTCAAAATCCAAAGACTGGTTAGGAGACATAAACATCACACATCCTATCACCCTGCTAGAAACAGCCAGAAAAATTTTCATGGTAATCCTTACAACAAGAATAGTAGAGGTATGCACAAAATGGAAAATATTATGTGAAAACAACTGGGCTAGACTGCCAGGAGGAAGCATACAGGAACCAATTCACATTCTGAGCAATGTTCATAGAGGAGGTCAGAGAATTCAAAAAGGAGGCATGGATATTCAGCCAAGATATCAGCAAAGCATACGACTCCATCAACAAACAAATGATAATTCGAGCCCTTAGAAGAATACACCTCCCAGAACATATAATTAAAATTATAGACAATATACTAGAGGGCAGAAGTAATAGGGTTATAACAGCACATGGCCTTACAGAAGAATACTTATATCTAAGATGGAATTGATCAAGGGGACACCATATCACCCCTGCTATGAAGAATCTTCTATGACCCACTGCTATAGGACAAGCACAAAGGATACAAAATGGAAATGGAAGTCATCCTAGATCTAACAGCATCAAGTATAAGAAAGATGAGCACCGAGATAAAAAAGATAGCCAAGATTACAATGACTTATATGGATGACACAACATGGTTTGCAAGTTCCCAAACAGAAATGCAATGTATAATAGATAAAGCATTAGAGTTCCTTAGGATAAATGATATCCAAGTTAACAGTGACAAGTTATCATTAATCTGCATCAACACTAGTAAAGAATGTAAAATGAACAGTATCAAGTTAAATGGAGACCAAATATCACCCCTACAACATAACGAGATAACAATAATCCTAGGAGTATGGATATCAGAGGATGGAAAAAAGACTTATCAGAAGAATATTATCAGAGAGAAAGTGGGCACCACAACCAGAATTCTAGTATGGAAAAGAATTACAGCAAATAAGTACGCTATATCATAAACCATATTTTGTACCCAGCGATAGAATACCTACTAAATTACCTAATCCTGTTTGAAGAAGAATGTGACAAAATAAGCAGCAAGATAAATAAGGTATTTAAACACAAAGCTGGTCTATCATTAATAATACCGAACTGCATAATGCACATGGACCTCGGATATAAACTCTTCAACTTGTGGAATAGGCAAATTCTCATACATGGCAAAAATCTTTTGCACAGGATGAACAGCTATAACCTGAGTGGTATAACCATACAGATAAGACTTTAACAACTCCAGAATGAATACTGGACCAGCACATCGATTCTAAAGGACAAACTTCCCTTCTGGACAAAAAGGAGAAAGAACCTAACAAATGAAATCTTAAGTATGTTGAAGGTACAAGGAATCATTTTCCTCCTGACAGAACACACTTGGGCAGGAAAACCTGTCGCGAATGAGGGAAGACCAATCAAAGAAATAGTATAGAAAAGCTGATATGACAAACACAGGAAGCACCTCAGATGCAGAGGAATCCTCTTCCTGAACCAACTGCTCAACGATAACAAAACTAGATTCCTCACATAGCAGCAGGTGTAAGCAAAACTAGGTAAACAGGACAGAACCCCTCAATAGTATAGGGATTTAAAGGAAACATGGATCAACACTTGCAATTTACAGGTAGAAAATAAGGAGAAAGCAGGTCTAGCTAGGAGGTACAACAGTGATCACAACTCAGAGATAAATAGGTTTCGTTCAAACACACCAGTGCTTCCTTCACAACAACAGTCAACAATCAAGTGATTAGCAACAAAGAAAGACGGAACAACTTTAATTACAAAGAAAAAGAGAACACTGAACAATCAAGTTATAATAGTTAATCACATGGTCAGCAACAACCAGACATCTTCAGTCTTCAAATGTAAAGAGTGCCCATTCAATGATCCAGAGCTTATAAACAAGTATCAGGATCAACAGCAATGTATAATGTACCAACTGTTAGTATAGTCAATAAACATTAAAGTAAAGAAGAGTACCACAGGATATCACTCTGGACAACAAGAAACAATCAGTAGACAACCCTCAACAAATAGATTACAGTCCTTTTCACAAGGAATAGAGATCGCTTTGAGAGAGATAGATACAGGTAATACATCAACACCTCCGTCAACAATATACCTGGATTTAAACTCAACAACTAAGAACCTAATATAGAGGAAGATCAAGGCCCCAGAAAGAACAATTCATAGACTACAACAGATTGCACAGGAGGTAGCAGGGCATGATAATCTTAGTATATATACATACACTCCTTCACAAGATAATATACAAATAGAATGGGGATAGGCTGGGTCATCCAAACTGAGAAAGGTATAGAGCTTAGCACCTTTCAAACAGAAACCCAAGATATTCCATCCTCCACAAGAGTTGAACTGATAGCGATCCTTACAACAATCTGTACAATAAGCATTAA